>JANHJO010006388.1:43510-70635 GCA_032468235.1 Pseudoxyrhopus heterurus | reverse complement strand
TTTTACATAACAAACATGCTATGTTGGTTTATATATTATCCTTCCCAACAAGTTAGGCAATGACCCAATTCCTAACAATGCCTTATATTCCCAGGAGTCTTATCCAACACCAAAGTTCAGAAGTATCCTTTCAGTCCAGCTTCATTGAAGTCCAACGTTTACTCACATAGAACTGCTGCCTGCACAATTCAGATCTTTGCAGTTGCGTAGACACAAGGTGGCATCTGAATACCTTTTCCAAGGCGTCTATTCTACCCTATCAAGTGCTACTCTGTGGCATATTTCTGGAATGCTGATTCCTTTACTTTTGATAGTCAATTGCTAAATAGCCAAGATATTCACTGCTTCTCTATTGTAAAGCTGGCCGCTTCTGCTGTCACTCATTCATTTATTTAAACTTCATTTTTTTTCACTATGCTCCTTCACTTTCACTACTAGAGGGGACAATATAGAACCTTGTCTCCCTCTATTGCTCATTCCCACTCACAAACTTTTCTCATTCCTTCATTGCATCACTCCAGAAAGGACCCAATCTATTGCATCATATTCCATCTGAAATGTGGCTTTTTGATCTGGGTACACGTTTTGCCTGAGGACGGTGAGATGTCTTGGGATTCCGATGGTCCTAAGTAAATTAGACAGCTTTACATAATGAAGGAGTTACAGGTAGTTCTTGTTTAATGACCAGTCATATAGTGAGTATTCAAAGTTACAATGAACCCTTCAAAGGTTCTTAAACATAGTTCTGAGATTCTGATGGGCCCACACACACACACACATACACATACACATACAGTCACACAATCACATTATGGAAGTGTGGCAACTGATAAATTTATTACTGTTTGCAGTATCCCACCATCATGTAACCATGATTTTTGGCACTTTTTGCTAGTTTCCAGTATTTACTTCTGGTTTCTGGCAGAAAACACTCATTAGCTAAAATGAATTCACTTAACAACCGCTGTGTTTGCTTAACGACCAGTATGTTTGCTTAAAGACTATTGCATTTGTTTAATGATCATGGAATTTGCTTAACAATTTCCACAAAAAAGGTCATAAAATTAGCCAGTCACATGGTGACCTGCTTAGTGACCACCATGATTTATGACTCAATTAGTCATAAGTCAAGGACTACTTGTATGAATTTATTTTGGTATTCTTTGGCTTTCTCAATTATCCAACATGAATCAGCAATCCTTTTGTTTCTCAATCTTTCAACCTCCAAAGTTACCTAAAGATGAAGAATTTAAGTGAGCAAGAATAAAAAAAAATCTCTTTTTTGTGCCTATTTATGGCTGGTAGCTGATGATGGAAATTATGCTCCAGTCTACTTAGAGAGAACCAGATTTGTGTACATTGCAGAAATGCAACAATTGTAAAGAAAGAAAGTTGTAAGAGAGAAGGATTTTGATAAACAAAACAAATCAGAATGAAGAACTTAAAAAAGCTGAATTGATTTGTACTTTGGAAGATCCTAAATTCTGTTAAATACAAAAAAATATTTCTAGAACTGAGGGAGGATATCTTCAAATGAATAAACAAACTATCTAAATGTTCTTCTATCAACCAAATAACTGGAACTATTATTTTACTGTAAGCCAAATAAAAGTTCATTAAGGGCTTATAATATCTTCTTTTAAGATACTAACCAAATTTTGTCCTGGCAGTTTTTTTCTAAGGTTGCGAATACTGTTTGAAAAAGGATATCAGAGAAAACCTTACTTTCACTGAATACAACAATCAATGTTTCTTCACTAGTGTTACCCTTCAAATAATGCCAGTTTGGTTCAGTCCTAGCAACTGTAATTGTAAGTCTGGTTTTACTATTTTGCAAGTTCTGAACATTTTTATCATAAATCTTGACTTGGACACAGATTTTGAAGTCAGCAAAACCAGCTTTAATCCTATAATTACTGTCATGTCTACATGTTATTTCTCCATTCTTCTCACATAGCATTCCTCTCAGCAAACTATAAAACGCATATTAGATTTTCATTTTCTACGTGTGCAGAAAATGAGTGTATTCAATCAATAAACAGAAATAAATCATAGCTAAAGCTTCCAGTTAAACCAATCAATACAATAAAATCTGTGATGCATAAACTGTATATCAGCAAACAAACCTAAAGGTTAATTTCCTATTCACAGTTTCAAAAGTTCTTTGTAGTTGCTCTAATTCTAGGATTTGACAACCCTCTGAAGTCTTGTTTTCCCCAAAACATATCTGAAGCAACTGAAATGCTTCCCTGACATATTAAGATGTCAGCAAATTCTGGTTATGACATTTTGGTTTGGAAACACATTCCCTAAACCACAATGGGGCAAGATAAATACACGCTGACAGATATGCCCAGAAATATCCAGTACATTTTCATGTAAACAGTGATCCGACTGAAATTTTATTCTTAAGTTTTAACTGCAGTAAAAATTGAGTCCTAGAATTCAATGCACTGTAATGCAAGTATAAAGCTGAGAATTTTGTCTTTAAAATTGTATTAGCGATGTAGGAACAGGATTAAGTTAATTGGTTGTGAAAATAAATGGAATGCTGAGCAAATGGTTCAGCATTGAGGAAGGAGATAAGGAAAAAAGTATAAGTAATGCTTGTGCAGATATTAGAAACATGTTGATTAAGGACAGTAGGTAGACAATAGTTACTGGCTAAAAACCCAATGATTTGCAATAAATATTAGTACATGATTCAACTAGAGCAGGATTATCAAACTCGATTTCATTGAGGGCCACATTAGGGTTGTGTTTGACCTCGGGGGGCAGGGGAGTATGATCAGCTCTACATCACTCATGTGATCAAATTTTTCCTAGTAGTTTGTTTTGCTAGCACTCTGCCAGTGAAAACGGAGCTCATGAGGGCTGCATGCGACCCTCCCAGCCTCCATTTTAGCTGCAACGACCTCCTACAGTGCTCTGCCAGTGAAAATGGAGCTCATGAGGGCTGTGCACGGCCCTCCCGGGCTCCGTTTTCAGCCATGACAGCCTCCTTCAGTGCCTCTGACAGCAAAAACAGAGCTCGGGAGGGATGCACATGGCCCTCATTAGCTCTATTTTTGCTGGCAGAGGCACTGTGGGCCAGTCCTTCATTGTTTCCAGGGCAGCCCTGCAGGCAAGATCTAAGCACGCAGCAGGCCGGATCCGGCCCGGGGACCTTGAGTTTAACAGCCCTGAACTAGAGAATAGACCTGAACATTAATGTATCAAAGACCAAGGTAATGTTTTACAGAGGCAATGAACATGTTTACATTTTACATGTTTTCCACAAAGGGTGAAAATCTGAAGCCAGTAGATAAAATTGTGTTCCTTGTAAAAGGTTTACTAAAAAGAGCAAATGGATGAAAAAAAAAATATTTATGCAAATGCTTATACAGTAGAAAGATAGTGGCTAGCATGCTATCTGTTGTGAAGAATGAGTATTTATTGAAAGAAGCTAAAGTGGCTCTGAATAAGAAAGTGGGCTTGCTCACTTTGATAAAAGAAAATGGGAACTGGGTATGTAAATAAGTTAAATTCAATAGGCCTGGGACACTTACATGTGTGATAAAAGAAGAAGAGGAACAAAAAAGAATAAGTGCTGAATGAACGTGAATTGAGGATAGAAGTGAGCAACCAGCACGAATGAAATCCACCAAAGAAATTATGAATGGGGATTAAATTCCAAAACATAATACATGAAAGAAATTATGAACAAGGACCAAATGACTGGGTCAAGAGAAAGGAAAAGACTGGGAGAACTATGGTTGGATAAGGCTGCTAAAGTTGTCAGAAAGAGAGGACAGAGAATTTTTTGGAGGGGGAAGACAATTTATAAAGCAGTGCATGGATATGATAGAAAGATAGAAAGCAGAATAATGAATGTTATTGGTATAAACTAGATATAGCTATATTTTCTTTTTCCTTACCACATATCTATAGTTTCTTTGCCTTTCTGTTTCTTAGTCCTTTTCTGTACTGTGTTAACACCACTTATCCCACATAACATGGTGTATAAATATGTATATTGGCACTACTGGAATGTTGCCTGGATTGCAATAATACAATATGCTTTTCTATATGTACTATATCTCTATATTTGTCAAGAGTTCTTCAGTCAAATATGATAGCCCTACTAGATTTCTCATTATAAATATAGAGTTCTTTCATCCTGTCATGCTTTTAGTAACAGCCTAGACTGGAGGCACTTAATCTCAATTCTCACAGATCACTGGTTAATCAGATTTATTATAAAGTAGGTTAAAGTAACACAAGGATTCCAGCAAGTATTCTATTTTCACATGAAAAAATCTCTACATAAGACAATTTGGAGAGGAAGGTTCATACTTTTTTCTCACTGGGGAAAAATATTTCTTTTGTGATAGAGGAATAGACTTTACTGGCTGATTGTTTTAACCATTGGGGATCAGCTTTCACGGGCACTGGCAGCTTTTACTTCTACTTTAGATGAGATTGTGATCAGATTTCCCCAATATTTGAAAATTGTACTTTGGTAGTTATCTGCTGTTTTTAACTGTTCAAATTCAGAAGGACCTAGTTATCCAAGAGATGGGTTTGTTCTATTATCAAAATCTGCACCAGATACTTTTTTGAAAATTCACTCTTACAAACCCTGTTTCGAATGTGTACCAGAAATGATTTTTAAATCATTTTATTTTACAATTTAGCATTTACTTGAAGCTGGAATAAGTCCCCACTTTGATCTCTGTTTTTAGAAAGTGGTTGAGGAAGCAAGTCTTATTAACTTTGCTTTTTAAATTGTAAATGAATGGATGTGATCAGCCTTCAGAATTTGCCTGTGATAAATGGCAACCATCACTGATCCAGAGTTCTAGATGCTTTTTATATTCTTTCATTTTTCATGTATTCTCATGATGTATTTGTTTTTTGTATCAGGTATGTTTTAAATTTTATTTTTCTATATAAGCCACAGAGTATAATTTTAAATGCAGTGACATAAAAAATACACATAATAAATAAATAACAGTGAACAAAAGATATGCCTTGAAAAGGTAAAGTTAGTCTTCTTCAGATGGGACTGACATTTATTGTTAATGCTTAGACATGTAGCTGCTCCTAATCCTCCAATGCTTTGATTAGTTAGCAAACTCCACACAAGTAATCCCACTTAGAAAAAAGCTTTGCATATTGAAACTTGTTTGAAATTCTTGTGGTACTAACATTTCCTTTGGCAGTGAATACCTCTAAAACTACAGGGAATGTTTGTCTTCCTGAGGATTATTTATGTAGTTTATCAGTCTTTCTCTAGCTCTTTGTTTTATGTACATACACTCCTGCAGAGAACAATCCAAAAAAACTCTTATCTTTTTAAGTAGGTAAGGACAACATGGGTCATTATATTTACCCGTATAAATTGTATGCACATGCTGAGATATTTTTTACTGACTTCCATTTTTCCTAAATCATTTCTAACTTTTTTTTTCAGTATTTGATGACAAAACATCCACCTGAGAATTATTCTATAATTAATTAAGATTGATTTGGATAGTCAAGCAGGCCAGACCATCAACATTTTGTTACTTGTTGTGAAGGGCAAGATCATATACACACACTTTCTTAACCACGATTCACTCCCAATACAAAGTCAATTGTACTGTCAATTGAATCTCCAGCACTGATTATAAGACAGCATATCCTACCTTAACTGAAAGCAGCAATAATCAACATTTGAATGTCTACTCTGAGTCCTCCCATCAACATGTGCTGCCTAGAGCTGTATGGTGGGCATGGATTTGGCAATTGTGCATCACCGGCACTACTAATGAGGAATCTGTTCTTTCCACTGTTGACCCAAGGTGCTTTTCAAAAACTGGACTTTCTTGGGTTTTTTTTTTCCTTGAGGACATTTCACTTCTCATGCGAGAAGCTTCTTCAGTTTATCTTCTGTTGAGACTGGGCTGTTCAATTTAATATAGGCCTGAGACCATCTATATCAAAATTGAACAGCCCTCTCTCAACAGAAGGGCATGGATATGACATCACCTATCCACTGTGTACAACACAGTCCTCTCAGCAGTCCCAGGAAGGTTCCACATCCATTTGGACTCTGATTCAGGTGACTCTGAGGGAACAGTTAAATCCCACGTTGCCTCAATGACACTCAGAGAGCTAAGAACCAACTTGCAGAATGCTAACAGCCTTATGATTGCTAAGGGATATAAATCCTTTTATTTCCTACCATCCAGCCAGAACTGGAGAAGCTTCTTGGATGAGAAAAGAAACACCTTCAAGGAGAAAAACCAAACAAGTCCAATTGCCTCTTGAAAAGTACCTTTGGGACAACCATGACCTGGATGATTTAGAATCTTCATAGACATTTCCACTGCTGAGTTCTAGATAGGCTGAGATTAGACTGATCAACTATATTGGTGAAAGTTCAGGATGAAATATGGGTGTGTGTTTTTGCTTTTTGATTAAGTGACCTGATTGTTTAATTCAAAGCAGTCAACAAAACTTTCACTTCACATCAGTTCAGTTCAAAACAATCAACAAAATTTACATTCCGCACAAATGCTGCTAGTTTTGCATACTGAAACTTACTTTATCATACATAGTAAACCGGTAATCAAGGAAAAAGTTAACATTTTAGAAGTTCATTGTATGGTACTAATATTTAATTCATATTGTGACTACAAAAATAACACAGTGACTGTTGTTTTTCAGTTTTCCCACTATCAAGGATATGCCAACTTTAGTTATGAATGGATTTGCATTTCCCCAGAATGAATCAGTGTGCAATTAACATTTTCAGCTTCTAATGAATGAACAGGGAGGGGGCAGCTGTGACCAGAAAAGCTTTTGCCCAAATTTGTCTGGTATATTAGTTATATCACTTCTTGGGCTGGGACCTCCTTCTCCTAGTCATTTTTGCCTTAATCATTTCATATTTGGACTATTGCAATGTACTCTATATGAATCTGCCCTTGAAGTTCATTTGGAGGCAGCAATTACTCTACAAGGTTGATCGCTACTGTATATCTTCCTGAAAAACTTTTCTGACTTTCCTAGAAGCATTTACTGGGCAACTAAAACAGTTGCAAGTATTTTCAAGATCTCATCATCAGGCAACATCCCCCATCCCCCCAAAAAAGATAGTGGTGCCCAGTGAGATCCACAGTAATGAAGCCAGAATATAAATACTTGAGCAATCATCCTGCATGTATCAAGCTGTTACTACATGCATCTATCCTACCATCTAAATAACAGCATTTGAATGATAATGTTGTCATGCACATGTCATTATTTTTCTCTTCTTACCTTCACATGAATGCCCATAGTGGTAAGCAAAGGAAATAATATGACTAAATTTTTGTGCCATGTCTATGCCAGGTTATATTCGTAAACAGAGTTAGAGAGTATTTCTAGACATGCAAATTGGATCATACTAGGTATAAGTGGTGCTGGGTTGCATTAAAGGTTCTTCCACATCTTACAATGAAGAGAAAGAAATAAAAATATTTGTTAAGACCCACATTTTTGGAAATATAAGTTCCAGCCATTAAAAGCCTAAACTCTTTCTATTCTTTGTATGCTTTGAAAATCTCTTGGCCAATGAAAAGCAGAGGAGAATTCAACTAAATAATATTTATATTAGTAACAGTCAGGATAATTGAAGCTATGCATTAAATAACAACCTCAGTGAAAAGGCGGAAAACATACTCTCAAATAATCATGGAGAATTGATCTTCTGTTTGGTTTGACTGCTTTACTTTCTGCCTTAAAAATAATAATAGGGAAGGAAATTAAGAGCCTTCAGGAGATGTCTTTGCCTTGATATAATTGCTTTAATCAGAAAATGAAAAACAAGATTCACAGCAAGCAATTGAATTGTTAATGTTGATGCCCCATTAATAAGAGTGCCTAGAACCAATGAGCTACAAGACATAATTACCTAGAATTAATTCTTCTTTGTAAGGTAGAATAGAAAAATCTGAATGTTTAAAGAGTTAAACTAATGTTCCTAGTCATTAACCAAGAAGGAAAACATTTTCCTTAAGTCTATAAAGCAATGGCAAAAGCATATGTGTATGTGCTCATTCACACAAAGGGTTTACTCATGGTTTATTAAGTCTTATTTTCAGGGTTCATATGCTACACTGAATTATAACATACAACACGGATGTGCTATGGTAAATTGGGTTTTCCTTGTTCATGATTCAGCGTTTTGTATGAATTTAGTCTTAGTTGTTCAGAATAAAAGATTTCAGTTCTGCTTATCTGTAGTTCTCTATCATAGTAGATTAAATAAAATCAGGAAAAGTTACAATTTCCAAGAGCCAGTGTGGTGTAGTGGTTAGGGTGCTGGTCTAAAAATCAGGAGTCCTGCCTTGGGCATGAAAAATAGCTGGGTCACTTTGGGCCAGTCACTCTCTCTCAGCCTAACTCACCTCACAGGGTGGTTGTAGAGAAATAGGAACAAGGAGTATTGGTATGTTATTGGTATGTCTGCCTTTAGGTGTATATGAAAAAAAAGATGGGATAAAAATCTAAAAATAGTACGTCCTCTCATAGTATCGTTTTATAGCCATTTCAGAGCTTAGGAATGTAGCACAACATTTGAAGATGTATGTAATAACATATCAACAGTATTGATACATAGCTATCATACTATGTAGGTTGGATGGTACAGTATACTGTAATTAGCTTTAAAATTTATTTGTATAATACCATTTAGCTATTTTGACTGTGAGAGGTTCACAACACAGATAGTATATGTAGCATAAACACAGGCATGTAATCATAAAACAAAACCAATATTGGTGCAATAATGTTCATACACCATAATGTTCATACACCAAGTTCAGTAATCATAGGTAAGCATTAATAAATTTAACACACTCAATCATCCTGATACAAAAGCATTCCATAGGAGAGGAGGTTCTGCAGAACATATCTGCTTCTCCTATCACACCTGATAGTTGGGTGGAGACTCTCAGGTCCTAAAAAAAGTGATAACTAAGATTATACATTGCACCCAGAAACTAATTGACAAAGTGCAGCTCCTGCAGTACTGATATTATATAGAAATATTACATTATCCCAGGTAGCATGTGGGCCATGGCTGTTTGCCCTAGTTGCAGCTCCCAGGTGCTTTTTGAATGTAGCTCCATGATACATAAAGGGAGGAAGTGACTTTTGTCAGCACTTTCGGAACTGATGCAATTAGCACACCAGGCAAAGCTTCCACCTGCTGTTCCAGCAGAAAGTAAAAGTTAAGGAAAATCCCAGATGGTACACCAGCTTTTTTGGGGCGGGGGGAGGAGCATAATCCTCTGAGAACCAAAGATGGTACTGTGCCAGAAACAGTTTTTGTAGTAAAGGTATTCTATCTTCTTTCTTGGGTTTGAACTCAGCCTGTTTCTTTCCACTCCAGACCCTAAGCCTCCAGTCACCACACTTTAACTGCATCTCCTAGCCAATCTGGACTAGAGGAAAACAACTGGTTATTATTTGATCCAAATCACAGGTATCAAAATTGCGGTGTCATGTTGCCATCACGTGACATTTCACGACGTTCCATTTGCAGAGCTGGGGTGGGTGTGGGCTCTGTCTGACGCATCGGGCCATGGACTGCCAGACTGACACCCCTGATCCAAATGATACTGTACCCATATGTATACAGACAAAGCATTTTCTAGAAGGCCTCATGAAACTGAATTCCAGCACTGCATCCTCCATTTGCTGGATGTTTTAATAACAGGGTAGGAAAAGAGCTTCATCTAACCTTTTTTGTTAAATGTTCGCAATGATAATTCATATGGTTTTGAATCCCTTCACATTAATGCCTTGTCTTGGTCTTGATGCAGTAGGTCTGAAGTCAGAAGGCATTTCAAATATTGATGTATTTCTGAATTTACAAGGGGATACTGAACATGTTTTGTTTATTCTGAACAAGAAATTAGGAATCACAGTTTGTCTCAAGGACTTCCAGTTTAATTCCCTGTGGCTTGGCAAGAAAAATGAAGTTTTGAGCTGAAGCTTACAGGTGAGGAAAACCCATCCATCTTTGATCTTTGGCTGAGTAAAGGTTGGCTGTGTTTCCAACTGCACAACTGTACTTTTAAGAAATATTACCACTGTAGTATTTCTCCTTAAGAGCAAAGCAGGAAGCATTAATGATTTCCTTATTTTTTATATATTGACAAACGTCCCTTTTTTGCCATTCAGTGTTTACCCCTGTTCTGTTTAAGATCAGCTTTGGAAAGCATAAATCCAATGGAAATTCCAATTCTTTCTTAAAAAACTGTTAGTATTAGCAATCAAACGTGAAAGGGTTGGGCTTTGATTATGTGTTTGCAGCAGTGTTTAATTCCTGGAAATTTCATGGATGCTTCCATGTAGTTTTCTTGCCATCGTCTACTTCTGGAAAATTTTCATGATTTCTCAGCCTACCTTACAGCCTTGGGATTTTCTGGACCTCTCCCATGCAAGTACTAACCAGGCCTTAAATTTGCAAACTTGCCCAGAGACACTTAACAGGTCCCATGTTAATTTCATCCAAACTGGCTTACTATGTGTCAGGAACCCTTTGGAGCAATCTGGGAAGCAAAGAAAAATAGTTTGGAAATAGCCTGTCCTGCTGAGAGGCAAAGGATAGAAGAAATTCACCAGTCAGCCTTTTCTTCCTAATGTAGAAGAAGTGGCTGCTTTCTAGAAACCACAGACCAGCCAGACTAGTGGGCCTTTTGCAACAACTGATGTCATATCTTTGTTTGTGAACAGTGGGTTGTTTTCTGGAGTAGTTGCAGAGTTTTCCCCATTAGATTTGGTCCCATGCTTGTTATATATAAATTTAGGTTGTGTCGTAATATGTTGGTGTTTTCATGTCTCATGGGTGGACAACTTTGGGTAGAGCAGCCAGAAATGATGCAGCATGTAGGAGTTTGTTTCATAGCAAGAGCAGAGACAATGTGAACTCGGCTATGGTCCAGCCAAATTGACATTCTTGCCTATTTCTCTAATGCTGTCTGAGCCTGTTCACCATTTGCAGAAATTAAAGTGAAACCCTCTGGAAGAAGAGAAGGGGATTTATGCATGAGTGGGTGGGGGGGTGAAGGCAAGTAAAGAGAGCACAAAACTGTGATGGAGAAGACTGAGGCTTATGTTAACTTATTAATGGTGCAATTGCCAAAAATGGTTGGCCATTATCATTGTCTTAAACCATTCTTAACCTCCCCATTCTATCCAAATGTTTTAAGGAAAAGTATTTCATGCTGTTTTCAAAAAATGCTAAATTCCTCAATAGAAAATATTATAAATAAAAGCAAATAATTTTGTTCTGCCATTGAGGAAATATAGTAACAGTACTTAGAATTATATACTGCTTCATAGTGCTTTACAGCTCTCTCTAAGCAGTTCACAGAGTCCGCGTACTGCCCCCAATAATCTGGGTCCTCATTTTACCAACCTCGGAAGGATGGAAAGTTGAGTCAACCTGGAGCCAATCAGGTTCAGATTCCTGGCAGTGGAATCTATAAACTATATTTCATACTCTAAGACAAGCCTGGAGGCAGGAGTGCAAGATGAAAATAGCTATCTTTGTTTCAAGATACAAAATGCTAATGAAATGTGAATCCTTCCACATGTGTTACTGCATTGTAGCTGTATGGATATTTTATTGTGCCTGGAATCACCACTATAGAAAAATAAACAAGCTGCTGGAAGCTATCTTACATGTGGGTTGAAGGAACAGTGGGAAGCTTTATCAAGAAGCCAAAACAATCTGGTTTTTGTTGTTTGTTTGTTTAGCTGCTTTCTTTCTTTGTATCTTTGTTTGTTTTCAAGCTCATTTTATTTACAGAAAAAGAGGGCACAGCCAGATGGCACCGCTGAAGTACTATTTATCATTCCCTCCAGCAGCAAAAAAAGGAAAAAGACAGCATAAACATTACAGTTCTGATTGCTTAGTCTTCTATCAATAGGAAGACCTATAAGTGATGTTCTTCTTACTCTTTTAATGTAGGGACAAACAAGTTAAGGAAAGTGATTGGAGCCTGGGTTGTTCTTCCAGAAATTGTTGCCTGGCATTGGGAAAGTCAACCCCAATCACTCTCTCTAGGAATAGGATGAGGTTGGGAAGAACATGTTTGTTATGGCACATTTACCCAACCATCAAGTTGCCTGCCTAGCAGGTAGTAAGAGTAGAAGGGTCAGTCAGGCTATTATTGAACATCAGTGTTGTATAATTCTGAACAATGATAAACCCATATTCAGAAATAGCCCAGCTGTCAGGATGCAGGTGCAGAGAGGTATGGGGTGGAGTATCAGAGAACAACTGATGATGAACAAGCCCAATCCTCAGCTGTGCTGCAAGGAAATAGAAGTGCTGTCAATAAGTCTTTGTCTTTGAGACTAGCAAAACCATCAAGTAGACAAGGGATAGACATGGAACTAAAAAAAATGATGCTGCCCTCAAAAATAATAAAAGCTATAAAGAATAAAATATAGCCATGCAAAACACTTGTTGGCAGAAGTAGTGGTGAGCCTGTAATTCACCCAGTTGTGACAAAACTAACAACAGCTCTCTTTCTTAGCTTAAATACAACTTCTGCCCCACATAGGATAGATGTTGTGGTTTCGCAGCGTGCTGCTGATCTGGCAGTCGATTCCAACTCCGAGGGAGATGTGGAGTCAGTGTTGGAGGAAAGGGAGGAATTGACTGTTGACACCATGCCAGAGGCTAGCCCCTCCATGAGCTATCAGGAGCCAATGGTTTCTGAAAGCAGTGGAGAGGAGGCCATAGCTGATGCCAGAACCCAGCGATTAATGAGGAGGCAACAGCAACATCAGCAATGCCGGAAGGGGAAAGGTCGAGCTATAGCTGACCAGTAATTGACCACACCCTATAGGGGATAAAAGGGGTGTGGTTGGGAATAGAACTCTGCAGAGAGCAACTTATTGGAAACCTTCCTGGTCTGTTTTGGCTGTTTGGTGCTCCTGCTCTTTGCCTTGAAAACTCTCTGCGGACTTCTCTGTCGTTGGACTTTGTTTGCATTCCTCGGTATTTGTAATTATTTTGAACTCTAATCTTCTTGGCAACTTTCCCGGATTCATTAGACTTTGGAACATTCTTAGTTTCGGATTTAAAAAGACTTTTCTGTTAGTTTGTAAAATAAAAGGTGGTAGTTTGCTTTTAAAAAAACTAGCTTTGAATCATGTCCTTTGGGGGGAAACAGAACACTAGGATTCAACTCTCAACCTTCTGATGAGAAGCGATTGCCTTCGCCACTAGCCATCATGCCACTCCCTATACATATCTAATATAAATATTATTATAAATATTATTTTAAATAATATTATGCATACTCCTGTAATTATTTTTATATATGCAATGATATATTGTTCAAACATGCAAAGCTTTCAATGAAAAATTGAATGTTACATTGAGATTAAACAGAAATTTGTAAATGCTTAATAAAAAATATATTTAAAATCTATTTTCATTAGCCTAAATGTGAAAATCTAGATATATCTTTTTTTTTTTAGGAAAAAAAAACCCTCAGAGAGTCAATTCATTGCCTAATTTTATTTGCTGCTTAAATTAATATAACTCTATTACTGATGTGCTGTAAATAAGAGCTGACGTACTCCATGACAATTTAAACAAGGAACAGGATTTCTAATTCAATATTTCCCAAAGGACAATTTATACCATTCTAACAGGAGTTTAAATCGCTTAAGGCAGCATCAGAGGGAGGATAGGAATATATGCAACGGCTTCAAATCTGTAAATAAAATTTGTATGCAAAAATAATACCCTCTCCCAACAAATAGGAATCTAGTTACACATGAGCAATCTTCCAGTTGAAATAAACGTACAATGATTCATTTTAAATCTAGGCACATCATATGTTTGTATTCCAAAGTTATGAATTCAAAACTATAAATGCATTAATACTTTGTTGGCGGAATAAAATAATATTGTAGTTGTGATAATAGGAATAACCCAGTCTTTCTCAAATAGGGCACCTTCCTGAAAGTGCCATGTGGACTGCAATTTCTAAAACTCTGGCATTATGTAAAATGGGCATCTGGTTTATTCTGAGAATTGCAGCCCCAATTCATTAAGTAAATAAGGTAGAAGGTTAAGCAACCAGATTGGAGACAGCTTGGTTAAACATTCTTATTATGCTCCATATTGAGGTGATACATGTAGTAATGGATAATTAATATTTATGGGTCTTGCGTTATCTGTGCATTCAGTTTCTTCATACTTTACTTCTGTAATAGGATTGCAGCAAACCTGCACACACATTCATAACAATGAAAGCCATTGATTCTATTTTCCTAATAATACAAGTCATAGCTCCCATTTTCATAACAATACAAGCCATAAATTACATTTTTCAGAGCTGAGGATTGCATGTACAGAAAATGCATGCATTAGTATTGTTCCCCTCAAACCTGTGTATATTATTCACAGAAAAGGTACCAACTTGATAAGCTACATACTGTCCACTCATCTTTATTTGTTCAGCTATATAGAGTTGTAAATGGTTTAGATTGCTATTATCAAGAAGTGGCTGCAATCAAGTAGAGTTAATCTTCCAACTAAAGGAAAACATTCTAAAATACTGTGCTGTCCCGCTCACTCATACACATACCTAACTGAGGTTTAGTGAGTTCATTAATATTCCCCAGCATTTCCTTTCATCAAAACTGTCCCAATTAAATCCAGCCATGAGCAGACCAATGCTAGTCCACAGAGCAATGGCTAAAGAGTCCATAAGGCACTTAAAGTTTCTCAATCAAAATAAATCCATCGGGCAAATTTAAATCCACGAAATAAGAGAGTTCACAAGGCAAGAAAAGTTCAGAGTTTCCAAGGCATGGTCCAAGTCAAGGCACAGTGTCAATCCAAAGCAAGGCAGGAATCTGTTGATTTTAAGTTTTAGCAAAATTAATTTAGCATTTCTAAAAACACAATAAGCTACTGGGAAAATCTATAAGGCCCACCTGCATCAAAGATCTGAGAATTTTCTTTAAGTTTCTGTTCCAATTCCCTTTATCTTTGGTGGTGGCAGACTGAGCTTCTTTTGGTGTTTTGTCTTTGATTTCATTTTCTACTATCATTCCTAAGACTTCCTGGATGAAAAAGCCTCATAGGTGATTTTCTTCATAATGTTTTTCTCTGAGATTTAGTTGAAGTTACCTGAAGTACCCTAAAACAGTCACAAAAAATCATTAATTACCTTGTGACATCATACTCCATTCAAAAGAATTTATCTGAAAGGTCCTTTAAATATACCTTAAAATCTTACCACACTAGAAAATGAAAAAAGCTGGGGATTTTGTTTCTGTATCACTTTTAATATGGATTTTGGGTTAACCAGTATTTTTCATTTCCCTCCACATTTACTCTGTAAATTTCAGCATGTTTGTTAATTTCCTAATTTATACAGGGCTACTGGGTGTTTCCCCACTTTCATTGCTGACAATCTGAGATAAACTGAGCTAACCAGTGTCCCTCTACTTAACTCGTTTTAAAAATCTGCAGGAAATGAGAAAAAAACAAAAACAAATGATGATCTCAGGTTTTCATTTAAAACCAACCAATAAATCGATTACATATTTTAAGTAGGCATCATTCTCAGGGTAAATTTATCCTATTATCTTGTTATTAACTAAAATGCAATGCAATGCCAGGGAACGGAAAGGATTAAGAAACTCCTAGAATTGTTCCTTGCACGCTAGAATTGTTTCACTTTAGAACAGATATATGTTTCTCTCTGTTGAAGTAAGTGGTAAACTCTGAAATACAGCTAGTCCTTGACATACGACCACAATTGACCCCAAAATTTTTCTTCCTAACAAAACAGTGATTGAGGTTTGCCCCATTTTTACAACCTTTCTTGCCACAGTTGCTAAGTGAATCACTGCAATTGTTAAATTAGTAACATGGTTGTTAAGTGAATCTGGCTTCCCCATTGATTTTGCTTGTCAGAAGGCCACAAAAGGTGTTCAGATGACCCCAAGACACTGAAACCATCATAAATATGAGTCAGTTGCTAAATATCTGAATTTTGATCACTTGATCATGGGGATGCTGCAACAGTTGTGTGAAAAACGGCCATAAGTCATTTTTTTTAGTCCTGTTGTAACTTCAAAAGTCACTAAATGAATTTTGTAAGTCAAAGACTACCTGTACTCTATATTATGTCTCTTCCAAGATGGCAAATGAACACTGCATAATGAATAGGAATTTACCTTTTACATAATCTTCTATGTACTTTCTATTTGCACTGTGGGTGGGAAGCAGAACATATTGTGTTACATCTAACTGTTCAATTTAGTAAGGCAATACATATATTAAAGTTTTTTGCTTTGCTGATTTGTGATGAATTGAATAATATGCAAGGGCAATATTGGAATGAAGAGGCATAAATCCAATTTTATATTACCTAAGTTAGAGGGGGATCAACTGCCTCTCTTTCCTTAATAAAAGTTGCATCCAGGCATAATCTTATGGCAAGTTTATAAGTGAATTATACTATGTATGTGTGATTGTTTGCTTGTTTCTTTTCAGGGCAAGGTCGGTTTATGAGTGTATTCTTCCTCAAAATAAAAAAATTAATTATAATAATGTTCTCAGCTTATCCTGTGAGAGAAATTACAGAAATGAAAATCATACATCTGTTTCTCCCTAGTTAATTCTACCAGCAATGTTCATTGAACATAATCTAAGATGCTTAGAAGGAGAACTTGGTCAGAATTCTACTGTTAAATTTGGGGGGACAGAGGAGTTATTTATTTATTGGTACTGTATAGCCCAGCTTTCTGTAAGTTAATAGTATGGAGGGTGCTATCAAAGATCATGTATTCTTCCTGTTGAAACTCCTTCCAATAACATGGAACTGGACAGTAACATTCATATGTTGCATTTATATTCTCAGGATGCTCAAGGTGGTTTATATGGGGTTCTTCCTTATTTTATCCCCAGAACTACAGTCTTGAGTTTTAGGGTGTGTGAGAGATTGATTCAATACTGTATACCCCTGATTCAATTGCAAGATTTTAACCTCTCCTACCTGGCACGCTATAGTTGCTTTTCCAGTCATTATTCCTCTCTTGAGGAATCTTCAATAAATTATTTATCCATTCAGCACCGAAACAAAAATAATACAAATAGTACATCTTGTAAAATTGGCCAGACTGACCTATCGTGCTAGCACTGTATCAGGAGTTTACATATTCATGAAGAAATTTACAACAGCCGCTTTCATAAGCAGGGTGTATTTGTATCTATCTCACTCTTTCTTCTCCTCTCCCTCCTCCCGGTATATTTGTGTGCATGTGGGGAGTAATTGTGTCTGTATCCTTGACTACATATTAATCACTTTATATGGAATGAATGGATAATATATGCATGTTTTGAATGATTAATTATGAAATAGGTGACAAATGCAATAAAAGAAGAATGCATTCAAAGCTAAACAATTAAGAGAGGTGCGGGAAAAGAGATGCCTCATTCCTGGAATGCAATTTGGTTTAGAGTCATCTTTAAAGAAGACGCTGGTCAATTCTGCATTGCAACCAAAGAAAAAGCCTGAATTGCTCTTGACAGTTTTTTTTAAAGACAAATTTCAGTTTAGTTTGAGGAGAATTGACAACAGGATTAAATTGGTATTCAGTCTGAGCTGTGGATGGTTGTTCCCACACAGGATTGGATAGTTGTTTCCACACAGGGAAGTGCAAACCTTGTTGGCTGCCTTCTGAGTAGACCAATCTTTCATTGCCAGCCCTCTCTCATTCATTCATTCATTCATTCATTTTCTCTCACTCTCTTTCTTTATCTCTCATTATTATGATTGGTCACATAGTCATCTGGATGTTTAGACTTGATTTGGCATTTTTACTCATTTATGGAGTCTTTCCCAAGTACCTGGCATTGGCAGATATTGTTGCTTAATAACCTCATTTGATACCTGCTGTCTCCAGATATGGCAACATCCACTACCTAGATTTTTTTTTCCGTCTTTTTAATCAACAATTTTTAAGCTTGGGAGGTTGTGTGGCAACTGCTTGTCCGTTTGAATTCTAATATCCCAGAGTAATTTAGCTTCATCAGTTTCTGTTGCTTTGTCTATTTGGTGGTCCTACCAGTTTTTGCTTTCAGGCCAATGGTATTTCTTGCAGATTTTCCAATGCACCATGGTTGCTACTGTGCCTGTAGTTGTTTGTAGTCAGACTGTGCGATCCTATTGGAGCAGCTAATTAGGTGGTCCACTGTTCCCTCAGCTTCTTTGCAGAGGCTGCACTTGCTGTCTCTTGTTGTCTTTTCAATTCTGGCTTTTTATGTGTTGTTCTTAAATCTTAAAACATAGAATTAGCCACCCTGTCACTTTCTTTCATTTTTCTGCTTTTAGCCATTGGTAGGTCTTGTTATCGGCTTTGCCTGCTAGGGTTTGTGTATCTCTCTCTCTGTGTGTGTGTGTGTCTGTGTGGTGTGTGTGTGTGTGTGTGTGTGTGTGTGTGTATTGGCCGTATAATTCATGTCTCTTTTCTATTCTTCATTTTCTTGCAGGCTCATTTTGTTTCTTCAGTATTCAGGAAGCCTTCATCGTGTACTAGCTTCAATGCATCTTCTTCACTTTCTTCACTTCTGATACTTTTCCAATGTCCATTGTTCTTCTTCATCTGTCTGTTGGAAGAAATATCCATCTGGTTCAGTTCCAAGCCGGAAGAAAGGTACTGGAGACAAAATGGAGGCTGGAGGCTGACTGGAAAGAGGCTCCTTTTATTGACGAACAGAATTTATACCTTCTCTTGGGCTTTGCACTTGAACTTCCTGGTCCTGATCATGTTTTCTATTGGCTGTTGTCATACTCCCATGGGGCCATATAGAAATCCTAGGAGTTTGTCTGAGTTAAATTTGGTTGAAGTTTGAACTGCTGGGGATGATGCAACTGAAATGATGCAATGAAGGGGCTTTGGGCAAATCCTATTGTGGCTGAGGGGTAATCCTACCTTTGTTGGATCTTGGGTGAGGGTATTTGCCTATGAATAGAGCTAGCTATTTCTTTATCTCTTAAGTGCTGACATCTGCTGAGGGCTGTTAAGGAAGGTGGGGGCTGCTTTCCAAGAGCATGTTTCTCCATTTCTCATCTAGGGAAATATAATATTCTGCCTTTTTAATATTTCTCAAAATATTTCATTCTTCTAAGAGAGGGGTGGGTGCTAACTTTCTACATGACTGATGTACTTGGTACATCCATGCCTACAAATGATTCTGGATAAGTGGAGTCTATCAATGTTGCTGCATGGATGAAGGACATGATTCATTGACATTAGTTTTCTTATCTTCCTATCCAGGAGTTTTACATCTGCTTGAATCCAGTCCAGTATTCCAGCAATATATCTAATAACTAGAGTTGCCCATATGTTAATTATCTTTATGGTATTTCCTCCACTGAGTTTGGACTTTAAGGTCATCTTCACTCTCATAATGTATTCACTGCTAAACCTGTCCTTCAGTGTGCTTGATGTCGTCAGCCTAAAAGATGCCAAGGTTTTTGTAGTGAGCTTCTTCATCCAGACTCTTGATATTATTTCTATAAGGCATCTTGAATCCTCCGTTTTCACTATTTTCCCCCATTGATGGTAAAAGCATCACATTTGTTCAGTCCAAATTCCATTGCAACATCTTGACTCTATATCTGGACAATACTGAACGGCAATTCTATTTATGATGGTGTTTTTCCATACAGCCTCATATCACCCAGGTAAAGTAGATTGGCTAGCCTGATGGATGCTTTTGATGTTCAACAGCCATGGCATGAGTTATTCAATATTGTTGACAGAGAAACCAATGTAATGGCAAAGAGTAATGGTGATAGTGAGTCTCCTTGAAAAATTATTTTCTTGATGGTAACATCTCTCAGTCTATCCCCACTGACCAGCCACTTTGTTATTATTTTTATTTTCTCTTTGATTATTATTATTCTCTCTTCAGTCATCACCATAATTAGCTTTTGGGTTTCCAGAATTTTACACACGAGTGTTCTCAAGCACCATTCCCACATGCACTTCTTTTGACACTAATGTCTACTAGTCTTCCCAGCAGCAATTTCCTTTCTATTCCCAGATGAAATTTGGCATTTCTTGTATCCCAATATTTTTGAAAATTTATTGTAGTGAGATTTAGAGTGGCACAAAACTGGAATACACACACACACACACACACACGTGTGTGTGTGTGTGTGTGTGTATAATCTTTGCTTTGCAAAGTGCAGTGAGAGTTGCTCAGTTTGAAGAATTTTACAGTTGTCAAACCATTTCAAATTTGCTGATTACAAAAGAAATCAACTTTGAAATTCTGGAGTCTGACAAAGATGATCACTAACAAGCATTTTCCCTGAGAACAAAATTGATTCTACTAGTACTTAAGGCAGTCATCATGATTAGAGTAGAAGCCAGAGAATTGTAGGAGTGTATATGTTGTCCAAAACATTGAATAAAAAAGGATTTTAAAAGTCTGTGAGTGATGCAACCAAATGTGTTAGAGCAGGGCTGTCAAATTCATGGCCCATGGGCCAGATGTGTCCCATGCCAGGTTTAGCAAAGGGGAAAAAGTCACGATACGTCATGTGACGCCCCCATGATGACATGGGTTTGACACCCCTGTCACCCCATGGGTGTCAAACTCAATCACATCACGACCTAAGCATGACATATCATGACTTTTTTTGCCTTTGCGGAGCTGGGCTGGGTGTGGCCTGCGCATGATGTATCTGGCCCACAGGCTGCCAGTTTGACAGACCTGTGTTAGAGGGTATTGCTTTCACAATTTGTTAACTATCATATCATGTTTATTTGTTCAATGAAAAAAAAATCTGAAAAATCTTTGTAGATGAGAAAAAACTGCATAGGGCCAAATACTAATTACAGAGGAAAATCAAAAAATATCATTGCCACTATTAAACAAGGATTGTATAATTGACTATTTTGGAAAAGAGTTCATCTTGCTCACAGGGGATGTAGTTAGTCATGGCAAATATTTATATTCTGCCTTTCTTTAGATAAGCCCACTGTGACAAGCATCAGAGATATAATCATAATCTAACAAGATTAAAAATCATGTTTTAACACACAGACAAAAATGAGCCAAAGATAACATGGAGCATAGAGGTAATGAAATTACATTTGAATTTTTAGTTAATCCAATAAAACAAGCTCATCATATCCAAAGGCTTTCCTAGAAAGAAAACTTCATAGCATCTTCTAAAAGATATATTTAACCATTTTTAAAAGGGATTTCTAAGTCTTGAAAAAAGCCATTGAAAAGATCTCCCTGATGGCAGACAGGGGCAGATGTAGGAATGCACTCCATCATACAAGAGACAATGTCTGGACCTAAGCATACCTAACCCTTACTCCTACCAGTTTTCCAGGATATTTTTTCCCCTCAGCATTTCCACATGGAAATTCAGTCAGAAGAGAAAGTCCAGATCAGATGATGGAATGAGAACCTGCAGGAACAGTGTGTGTGTGTGTGGGGGGGGGGCATTGATAACACAGGAGCTTTCCCTGAGAGAACTGCATATTAAGAGATTGTGCAGTCCTGAGCTAAATGGTGGAAGAAGAAAGAGATTCAGGGTAGTTACATGTAAAATTCCTCAGAATGTACTATATCTAATAGGTTGGAACAGGGGTGTTAAATTGGCAGCCCATGGCCACGCCCACCCCAGTTCTGCAAATGGGGAAAACGTTGTGAAACATCACATGACAGCAACATGGCGCAGCGAGTTTGACACCCGTAGATGAGAAGGTTGTAGTTTAATTTGTCAAGGTTTTCTCAATTAGATTAAGCAAACAAAGGATTGAAAATTGGACTTCAAAGTGTCAACTCTGGGCTTCAGCCTACAGATGGGGAAAAAAAGAGGTGCTTTACCTTCTGCTCTGTAGGGTAGATGGATAGGATTTCCACACAAATATATAGGGAGGAGAATAAAGATGTGAGGTGGGTCATGTGGCAGAACTCTGGTTGAGAGGAAACAGGCTTTGATCTTTGCAGCTGATTCTGAGAAACCTGTTTGTTGTTCACACTGGATACTGAGGAAATCTCTTTCAGAAGAGATTCAAATGAGCCATAGAAATTTAAAATGCATTTGATATTTTAAAAATAAATTACTAGGGGAAAGGAATTGTATATATATCCACTTTCACTTCCACCTTTTATTTTATTTCTTTTGTCCTTTTGCACTGTAAGGTTGAAAGATGGTGGATGATTTGAAATTACTCCATGGCCTTCAGCGCTGTGTGTGGATTCCAATCCAGATGTCCTTGGTTTTTACTTTGCTGTGTTAATTGAGTAATAGATTATGTGCCATCAAGTTGCTCTTGGCTCCTAGCAACCATGTAGATAGATTGTCTCCATGACAATGTATTCCTAAACAGTTCTTAAGCAGTTCTACATCTCTAAAAAATAAAGGCTAAGCTACCAGGTATAAGGCTGTGCAAAATTTTGAAGGCATGCTTTGATCTAATTGAGAGAAGACACTTGGGATCTTGCATCACTGAAGAAAAAGGTTTGTCTGGGCATCTGTAGAAGCCACTACTTTCCCAGCAAGGAGAAACCAGAACAGAAAGCTCCCTGCCAGCACTTTGAACTAAAGCATTAAAATAAGCACATTACTTCCGTAGTGCCAAAATGAGCCATTAGGTTTGCTTGTGTACCATTTTGTTGTGCTGGCTTTCAGTTTCTTTCCAGATGCAATTCCAGGTGCTGGTCATCAACTTTAAAGTCCCAAAATGGCATAGTGTCATGCTATCTGCAGGGCCACTTTTTCCTAGGGCCAGTGCCTAAATATCCCATTCTGTCTCGAGGATTACCTACCTGTCCTACCAGGTCAGATAGGAACAGATTAACAGAGTTGAAAGGGACCTTGTAGGTCATCTAGTCCAACCCCCTGCACAAGCAGGAGACCCTACACCATTTCTGACAAATGGCAGTCCAACTTTTCTTGAAAGCCTCCAGTGATGAAACTCCCATAACTTCCGAAGGCAAATTGTTCCATTGGTTGATTGTTTTCACTGTCAGAAAATTTCTCCTTATTTCTAGGTTGAATCTCTCCTTGATCAGTTTCCATCCATCATTCCTTGTCTGGCCTTCAGATGCCTTGAAAACTAGCTTGACCCCTTCCTCTCTGTGGCAGCCCCTCTGATATTGGAATACTGCTATCTCCCCTGGTCCTTCTCTTCACTAGACTAGCCATGCCCAGTTCCTGTAACCTTATCTTCCTATGTTTTAGTCTCCAATCCCCTAATCATCCTGATTGCTCTTCTCTGCACATTTTCTAGAGTCTCAACATCTTTTTTATAGTGTGGTTACCAAAACTGGATGCAGTATTCTAGGTGTGGTCTTACTAAGGATTTACAGAGTGGTATTAGTACCTCATTTGATATTGATTGTATACCTCTGTTAATGCAATTTAGGATTGCACTGGCTTTTTTGGCTGCCACTGCACACTGCTTGCTCATATTAGGATAGATAGGATGGTCATACTTCTAATCTCTTCCCCTAACTATTGCCATTTGATGGGAGCTAGGAGCCATACCTTTTTTGTAGCAGCCCCTGCCCTAAGGGACACTTTGCACCCTGAGGTTCAGCAGGCCTCTACCCTCCTGGCCTTCTGTAAAGCTTTGAAAATCTGGCTTTTGGGTGTCCAGGATGAGATGGATCTTTAAGAATGTTTTGAACTTTCTTAAGGCAGTGGGAGCCATAAAGCACTTCCAAAGAGGGGAGAGGTCAACCAATGATCCTCCTGGCAATGATGTTAATCCTCTGGAGTGCTGTTCTATCTGCCACAATGCAATTGGCAAACCATACACAGGTGCAGTAAGTTAAAATACTCTCTATAGTGCAGCGGTAGAAGGTCACCAGCAATTTTTCATTCAGTTGTTGTTTCCTGTGAAGTCTCAGGTAGTATAATCTCTGCTGGGCCCTTTTGACCAGTGTGCAATGTGAGCGCCCCAGGTCAGGTCCTCTTTTATGATAACTTAAAACTGGCCACTTGCTCCACTTGGTCTCCATTGATAAGCAAGGGTTGGATGTCTGATCTATTCCTTCTATAGTCCACTATAAGCTCCTTGGTCTTACTGATGTTAAGGACCCCAGGTCAGGTCTCAACACCACAAAACAACTGGTCCACCTCATCTCGATAGGCAGACTCATTCCCCCCCCCCCGGAGATGAGTCCCACCACTGTATTACTGGCGTGAGTGGGAATGCAGTCATGCACATAAAGACTATAGAGTAAAGGACTCAACACACAACTCTGTGGTGTACCAAGGTTAAGAATAAGGGCTGAAAAGATATGATTACCTAATCTGATTCTGAGAGCGGCCAGACAGGAAATCTATAATCCAAAGGCAGATTGAATAAGAAAGTCCAAGATCCATAAATTTAGACACTAGTCTATATGGAAGAATTGTGTTAAACACAGAGCTAAAATCTACAAAAAGCATCCTCACATAGCTCTCCCCCCCATTGTTCCAAAAGAGTCAGGGCCATGTGAAGAATGATGGCTATAGCATCCTCTGTAGATCTACAGTATTTGTTCTGTATGCAAACTGTGTTTATCAAATGTATGCGGAAGACCAGAAATGATATGCCGGCAGACCAATTTCTCAAAGCACTTCATGATGATAGGAGTGAGTGCCACTGGCCTGTAATCATTGAGGTTATTGATAGGGAACGTCTTTGACAGTGGAACAATGGTGGAAGCCTTCAAACAAGTTGGAATAGTGGACTAGGATAAAGACCGATTGAAGATTCTGGCAAAGACTCCAGCCAACTCAGTCTTTAAGCACTCAGCCAGAGATACCGTCAGGACAGGCAGACTTTCTAGGGTCCACAGCCCTCAAAATGCTTCTTATCCCCTCTTCCTCCACAATGAGATGGGGGCTAGAAAGGGCTGGTGGCTGCATTTTAGCTTTCTCTGTATTTTAGTTGCCTCTTCAAAAAGCACCTTTGGGATAACCATGACTTGGATGACTCAGAATCTCCATAGACAAAATGGGTGGCTATATAAAAGTTTTTTTTTAAACAAACAAATGCCTCACTGAGGCACAATGCTTCACATGCCCTTACTTTATTGTGCCCTATATTGGTTAATCATCAGAATGATCCTAAAAAATAAATGCACACTCATTTAAGAGTCCCCAGACTTATCTTAACAGCTTAACGTTTTTAGGACAAACCCCTGTAATTTTCAAGTTCCTTGAAATTGGTAGTTTGGGTTTTTTTTTTTAAAAAAAAAAATATTCCAGGGGTGTCAAACTCACATCATCACGGCAGCATCACATGATGTATCAGGAGTTTTTTTCCTTTTTGCTAAACCGGGCCATGCGACGCATCTGGCCTGTGGGCCAGGAGTTTGACAGCCCTGACTTATTCCATCTATCTTTGCAAAGGATAGGTGTTGGTTTGTATTTCTGACTACTTTTCTTATAAAAGGTGTATGAATGATTATGACCACGTTTCTATTGCTGCTACTACAAGTACTACTTACCCATTAGGAGTCTTTTCAATTATTATTCTATGTACTCTTCTCTTGGCATCCCCAGAGGAGCTATCTGAACAATTATTGGCATTGTCACAGAGGAAAAGCGTGGTTGGAAATTCAAAGAAGGAGCACATTACAGTATTTGAAGACGACACCAGGGGAATCATATGTGCTTGTTGACATAAAGATGAAATCTTTGTTTGCCTCCTCAGATTGGCTCTGCTTAGGCAGGGAGCCCAAACAAAGGATTAGCACTCTTATAAGAGATGAGAGTACAGCACACTAACCACCTTGCATTATGCCTGTGCTCCCCTTGCAGAGGCAAGTGCATGCACCTTGATCCTGAGTTCATTATGACAGTTTTCTGTTGCCTTTTCCCATGAAAATCCCTGGAAAACAACTTCCCCATTGTTGGCTAAAGCTACGCTATTGCAGTAATTTTAGGAGACGGATTTCATGGGAAAGATTGCAGAGTCACAACAAACTACGGATTAACTGGGGTTTTGCTACAATGAACATGACTTCAATTATAACTGCCACCTGCCGCACAGCTGTGTTTACAACCCAAGCTTTCTTTCCTTTTTGTCTTTTTAATTCAGTGACAAAAGAGGGTGGCAATGACCTTGGGGCTGAAAAGCAACAACAACAAAAACGTGGCCACAAATTTCAAACTTCCAACATTCTCAAAGAAAGTTATATTCCACCAGCAAGGCTAGCACTGGACCCCGTAAGTTGGTGAAGGCTTTTCTTTTCAGGAAAGACGTTAAATTAAATATAATTGATTTTTTTTAAAAAAATGTAAGTACTTAATGTTTGTACAATTTGGATTTACAGTAAGTGCAGGAGGTTCATATTGCCACTAAACACCGAGTAGATTGTGACCCACCGTTTTATTTCGGTGTTGCATTTTCTGTTACATTTTATCCCTAGGCTCAATTTTCATTTAACAAAATAACAGAATAACAGAGCTGGAAGGGACCTTGGAGGTCATCTAGTCCAACCCCCTGTTCAAGCAGAAATACCATTTCTGACAAGTGGCTGTCCTGTAATGTACTGGATTATATTTTTACAGTTACATTTCTGTAACTTCTTTTATTTTAAGGCAACTTTTAAAAAGGCACAATGTAGGTTGCGGTATGTTCAATGACATATACATTCTGAAGAATTATTATAAACCTCAGACTGAGGTTTTTGTGGTAACTGCCATATGTCTTCATCTATCACAACCTGTTTGTCAGACAGGCAGATGCTTCCTAATAAAATCTTAAAATACTTACTAAAAATATTAATGAGCTGAAACAAAAAAGATGCTTGATTGATAGTGGCATCAGCTCCATCCAACACAGGGTAATCAAGAACAGTTTTGAAAAAAAATGCATGCATGCCGCTCAATTTTTTAATATATATTTTTCTCAGAAAACTAATTTGTAAAGTACATAAAATGTCTAAGGAACTATAAAAAAAAAAAAAAACTTAAAAATTTAGACCACGATGTGGCATTGAAACAATGTTGGCCCAGAAATAACAGACAAAATACGCTTGGAGAAACTGGAAAACAAATTATATATAATTTTGAAAAATATATGAAATG
>JANHJO010006387.1:20708-35177 GCA_032468235.1 Pseudoxyrhopus heterurus | reverse complement strand
ACTTGGCTGGTGACTCCTTGGCCTGTTCTCCAAAGTATTTTCTGGCAGAGGGAGGGAGGGAGGGAGGAAGAGAGAGAGACCCATGGCACTTTTATTTTTTACCAGTTTTCTTCACCTGACTGCGCTCTTCAAAATTTCAGTAAATCTTCTCTTGATCTTATCCAGCTCCCATAAATCTTTATTGGTTTAGTGCTTGATTTACAGTATAGGTAGAAATCTATATAGGTAATAGGAACATGGGTAGTTAGACAGACAAGCAGATCATATAAATAAGTAGGTAGGTAGGTAATATAGGTAGATAAGAGATATGATAGGTAGGTAAGTAGGTAGATTATACAGGTAAGCAGGCATGCCATAATAAGTTTTGGCAAACCACCTAATACATGAAACATGAATCCCATCGCTGAGAATTTTATGCAAAAGTTCTTATACTTTTTTCCCCCTTGCTTTGAATGAGAACAGCCAGAAGAAAAAAGCAAACGTTGCTCTAGTTGAACTCTTGAAACGTTCTTCCAGGGGTGGGTTTCTACCAGTTCAGACCAGTTCGCCCGAACAAATTGTTAAGGTCAGGTGGAGCCAGTGAACCGGTTCAGTCGTTTTTTGGAAAAAAAAAAAATTGCCCTCCCACCCAGAGCCTCTAGCTACCTTTATTCACTGTGTTTTCAGCACAGCTGATGAGGAGGGAAGCACGCCTCAGCTGTT
The DNA here is from genome assembly GCA_032468235.1 of Pseudoxyrhopus heterurus. Taxonomy (NCBI): domain Eukaryota; kingdom Metazoa; phylum Chordata; class Lepidosauria; order Squamata; genus Pseudoxyrhopus; species Pseudoxyrhopus heterurus. The sequence goes on along the minus strand of JANHJO010006387.1, from coordinate 34,475 downwards.
TTTTCCCCTAGAGGCTGCTGCAGGAAGTTTGTGTTTTAAAGAAACATGCTTCCTGCAGCAGCCTCTATGTGGGACAACAGCTGAGGCAGGCTTCCCCGATCATCAGCTGTGCTGAAAACAGAGTAAATCAAGGTAGCTAGAGGCTCTGGGCACATGGGAGGGCAAAAAAATATTTTTTTTTTCAAAAACCAACTGAACCGGTTGTTACACTGGTTGAAACCCATCCCTGGTTTTTTCCCTGTATGCAAAGCAAGTGGTCCTGTACAGAAAACGGCTGTGGATTCTTAACCACTTGTTTGTTATGAGTTTGATGCATGCTTGGAACAGATGCTGGATGCAATCATAACAGTGTTGATTGTTTTTAAGTCTTAATCAACTGTTCCTAATTGGGAATATAAATATTTTTGTTGTTGCACCATCCATAAAGTGATTAAGGCCAGTGACAAAAAAAAGAAAAAAGAAAATAAGCTGATAATCTTTTATTTCTTTTTCTACCTGAATTCCAGAAGACACACAGCAAGACATGCTGAGTATTTATTATTAATTAACTCCTTTTGTTTCACACTTAATTGGAAGCTGTCTTGCAAGCTACAGATTCTTAATACTCAATTAATTTTGCTTAAATGATCCAAGGAATTCTGGGCAAAATCTGTAAGTACATAGAAAATACATCGGAGAGAAGTCTATAGGTCCCATTGTTAAAGAAGATATAATATTTTGCCAAAGTATAAGCAAATGATTCTAATATCACTGAAATTTCTTTCTGATTCACATTTTTGTTTTCCTTTTCCAATTACCATGGTAGTGATTGAATTTCTCCCCCATCTTTCATATAATTGTATCACACTTTGTCAGAAATCAAAATGTTCAGATTTGATCTTGGAAATAGAACATTACTTTTCAAGGAACAGAGATGCAGTGAAATCTTCCTATGCTGAAAATATAGAAAGTATTACAGCTTATTATCTATTAATTACATAACACCTGGTATATTGTGGCTTGCTATAATGTCTTGCAGAAATTTCTGGGTACAAAATGCAAACATAAAATTGTTTTCTATTAGGTCATTTACTGATGTTCGGAAGCTAGTTATCCTATTCGTGTAAAGCAATGGTGTGGTAATAATCTGATGACAACTGCATATCCTCCTTATTTAATATTTCCCCCATTTTGTCACATTAAAAATTACAATTCAGTAACAACTTGTCAGGGTCTCTAAAAGTTCTGGAAGTTGAATCATGGCAACTGAAAATTTTTGCTTGTTTGTTTGAAACATTTCACTACAGTACTTATCCAAGTAGCTTCTTCAGTCTCTGACAATTGTATCCAATGCTTTGATTGGCTGAATATGGCCCTGGACCACTAGGTTGGAAGACTCATTAACTGAGGGGCAGAACCATATTTATGATCTCCAGGCTAACCTTTCCTGTTTATGGGTTCCAAAAGCATGGTTTTCATGCTGAAGTAATTTGGAGAGATAATGCCAAATAATTTGAGTAATGCATAATTTTGAATTAGGGTCAAGATATAAATTGACTTAAAATCATTTAGGCTTCAGATGCATCAAAATGTAATGTGGAATTATAAATAGCAAATTAGGTTTAAATTATACAATGGTAAAATCAACACCAAAGGACACCATATATTGGTATCCATAATATGCAACCACTATTAATAATTCCCATTTTCAGCTTAAAAGAATACACATAGGGAAACATACACAGATACGAACATTGGGAAGTATTTTACAAGGTGGTAGCTTGCAGGTAGCACAAAAAAAGTGTATTTTATTAAATCTCTGTAAAATAAAAGAAAGCCTGAATTCTTGTGTTGGGATACTTGTGTTCAAAACAACGTTTTATAGAAAAGGTACCTTTGAAATTGCTTCTATTAAGGAATAATATGTACAACAATACATATAGATTTTCTTTTCTTTTTAACTGTTCATGTACAATTTAATAGAAAAGAATAATAATACATCTGATGCTGATGTAGACCTTGTTTCACTCTGCGCAGCCTATTCATAAATGCCTACATTTGTAAAGAAGGAGGATTGTATGTGGCCTTGACATATTCTTTATATAGAATTTACATAAGCAACATTTTACCTGCCAAATAAGATGAGATGAGAACCTGAAAAGCCTTTCAGTCCTTTCTTGGGTATTAGACTAGTAGAATCAGTACTAATTTGATTCGGCAAGGCTCAAAGAGGGCATAATTCAATTCAAAAATGTGATTTCAAGATTGAAAAGCAATCTGATTTGATCTGAACAGTTTCCATATTCAATTAAAAATAAAATGTCCGTAGGTTATAATGGAGAAGCATCACAATGCCATCAATTGCTTCATTTGTTAGCAGAATGGGATAAAAATAGCAGGGGTGATAGAACTTTTAAAATATATTAACTCTGCCTGGTTTCATTTGGGTATATTCAAGAATGTCATCATGATAATCTTTTGAAATACTGCTCTGTGCAGGAAATGATGGCATGAAGAAAAGACAGCAAAAGCACCCTATAAGTTATTCATCAAAGATTCTTGAATCATGCTAAACCAGTACAGAAAATTATCCTATTTCCAATATATTAAAACTTAAAGACTATTTCAAAAGTAAGTTTTTCCATAACTTTACCATTTATATATCTGGGTTGCTTTAATCCCTCTTGGCATTAAATAAATCAATAATATCTATTAATTTCCTATTGTTGTTTCTGATCACTGGATTTCTGGGCTGCCAAGAAGGTTGTCGTAGCTGCTGGGCCACCTTGATGGCTCCTGGAAAGGACTCCAATACTTTTGATATTCATGGAGTGCTAGGTTGGTTAGGAACCTTGGTAAAACTTGAATACTTAGGACCGTGATGGCGAACCTATGCCATGCGTGCTGGAAGTGGCACACAGAGCCATCTCCCTGGGCATGCTAGCCATTGCCAGTTACTCTTCTGGATTCCAATGCATGCATGCGTGCTGGTCAGCTGGTTTTCACACGCATAGGAGTGCTGGAAACCGGAAGAGCAGATCCCCTGGCATGTATGCGTGTGTCAGTCAGCTGGTCTTCGCACACGCATGCGTGTTAGAAACTAAAAGACCAGGTGGCTGGCATGCATGTGCACACTGGGAATCTAAGCTTCCGGTTTCTGGTGCTCCTGCGCATGCATGCTAGGAAGCTGCTCCTCAGGTTTCCAGCGCATGTGTGCATGCTCCCATTTCAGCACTTGGTGCTGAAAAGGTTCACCACCACTGACTTAGGAGAAGGACTGGGAAGAATGATTGTGATGTGTCATTATGTAGTACTGGGCTTTTCTGCTCCTGGTCACTGGTTTTGTAAGTTAAAAGGATAACTGGACAGATGATTGGAAGGATAAAGTAATATTGACTGGCAAGCAGTAAAATCCATATCTTTTCATAGCATCTTTCTTATCTGGGTTACTACTACTAACATAGACATAGCTGAAGTAAAGGAAAAAAATATTTTCATTACATATTCCATGAGATGCAGTTGATATAAACAGTTAAAGAATCTAAGTTCCCCTAGACTACTTTCTTCACCTCCTTTTGCTGAGAGTACAATAAGGAATCAAATACTGAACTGTATTTTACCAGATCAACATTTATTTTGTTACTTTGACACAATCATCACATTCTGCAGAAGCTTCCATGAATTTATGACTTTTGTGGGCGAAAATTTGGAAAGCTTGTGATCATCTATCTATCTATCTATCTATCTATCTATCTATCTATCTATCTATCTATCTATCTACATATTATGTAATATATTGCATTATATTATGTTATTCGTGATATGCTATGATGTGATGTGATATAATATATATAATATGTTATATAAGAGAGCCAGTTTGGTATAATAGTTATGATGCTGACCTAAAAACTAGGAAACTGTGAATTCTAGGCATAAAAGCCAGCTAGATGACTTTGGACCAGTTTCTTTCAGCCCAACCCACCTCATGTGAGTTGCTGTTGTGAGAAAAATAAGGGGAGGAAGTAGTATCACTTCCTTGAGATATTTATAAAGTAATACAAGTGGAATAAAAGCAATTATAATATATTATAATATAGTTATACCAATTATAAATATTATACTTGTTTCTAATGGGGAGATTAATTGCTAGCTAAGTGCATGCTACTTTTTATAAGCAGAAAAAATCAACCCATTGTTCCTCAATTCTCATTCCCACAATCAGTTCAGGGGATTTGGTGGTCAACGGTACTGAAGGCTCCTGAGAGACACAACAAAATTTGGGCAGTTGTACTCCCTTTACCTTGATCCCCTCCAATGATTGTCAATAAGACCTAACCACCATGGTTGTAAAGGTAAAGGTAAAGGTTCCCCTCACACATGCATGCTAGTCGTTCCCGACTCTAGGGGGCAGTGGCCATCTCCATTTCAAAGCCGAAGAGCCAGCACTGTCCAAAGACATCTCTGTGGTCATGTGGATGGTATGACTAAATGCCAAAGGTGCACGGAACGCTATTACCTTCCACCAAAAGTGGTCCCTATTTTTCTACTTGCATTTTTTATGTACTTTCGAACTGCTAGGTTGGCAGAAGCTGGGACAAGTAACAGGAGCTCACTCCATTACACATCACTAGGGATTCGAACCGCCGAACCACCGACCTGTCTGATCGACAAGCTCAGTGGCTTAGCCACTTAATCTTGAATCCTCATTAAAAAAGGAACCAAATAATCTGTTCCATCTAGAGTTCACTGTAACTGTAGTCCACCTATTTTCTGAACAATTTTCTCTTAAAAGAAAAGGTTGGTGACCAAAAAATATTGGATTAAAATAACTGGATGGAATGATAGTCCCTTGAAGAGGGACTATTACTCCCTCAAATCAGCAGTATAACTTTAATAAGTATAGCAGTTTGGGACTTTTTTGTAAATTTATATAGGGATATACAGATGGGTGGGTGTTAAATTATATTTTTTTAAAAAAAAATCTAACACATGAAATTTTCATCCATCCTTATTTAAGCTTCTTGGTCATGCATGACAGATACTGATATAGCTTATTTTGCAAATATTCATTTTTACATTTGATGATCATGGCATATGTACCGTATACACCACAGAGAGACACCATAACCAACAATGTAGATACAAATATTACTGCAATTCATACTTATCCTCTTATCACACCATAGAACATGAGCTTCTGTGGTTCAGTCAGCTGCTGTTTAGCTAGTTACAAGAAAAGCTGCTTTTATCAAAGTATTACAGAAAAGTTCAGCTTCAAACAGAAGGAAAGGAGAGAATTTAATCTTTGATAAACATAAAGCAGTCTTTAATTCAGTTCATGGTTGTTCTATTTTGTCAGCACTTTGTATTACTATTGATTCCTGTTCCTGTCGCCATTGTTCACGTACTTATCACTGTACAACATACTAAGGATTAACCTAATATTATTTTGAATCATTTTTAAAATGCTTGTTGGCAGTCATGCTGTTTATTTCTGAATAAGATATATGTTTTTATGCTTCTCATCTCTGATCACCACCCTGATGAAGACTACCTCAAAGGAATGAACTACAATAATTACAGAAGATTATAAAATTCTAATAAAAGATAAGAATAACCAAGTAAGGACAGATTAAATCTCTGGGGAAAATGTCAAAAGATAAAAAGGAAATATAAAATATAATGTCAGGGTTCCAAGTAATAGATCCATGTCTCATCACTGGAGGCTTTTAAGAAGAGACTGGATAGGCATTTATCAGAAATAACTTGTGAGAGCAGTGAGTTAGAATAGATGACCTCAAGGTCCCTTCGATTTCTGTTACTATTGCAAGCCAAGAGTTCTGTAAATCCCCATCTCTCTCGTGCCTGGCTGGAGACTCTTAAACTACCAGTAATTAGTGGCAGGTGGGTTTTTTAAAAAAGCAACTGCAATTGGAGAGTTCTGTAAATTACTGTCCCACCCCCTCTGGGCAGCTGTCTGAAGAAGCTTGAGCTGATTAGCAGCAAGTGGGTTTTTTTTAAAACTGCAAAAAAAGAGCTCTGCGAGCCTGCTTGGAGGCAATTTAGTTCCTCCTTCAGCTGTACCGGAAACAGCTTATCAGCAGAGGCGGAAACAACTCATTGGCGGCTGGGCGGGAAGTAAGTCAGATTTTCATTCATTTAATGAGCCATTTGATTCAATTAATGAATTTGATTTGAAAAATTTGTAAAATTGAGTCTGATTCATTTGACATTTTTTTTTTTACTTACGAACCTAATGGGAACGCTCCATTAGGTTCGTACCTCGAGGACTAACTGTACTATATTTGTCTAAGGAAATCAGACTTTTCTGTGCATTTTAAAATCTAATTGATAACACCAATGAATGATTATTTTTGGCCTAATATTTTGTTTATAATGCCTAAATTAGAAATGTATGGATCTGCTTAATTTAAGGTATTAATGTGACTTAGTTGGTGGGATAGCAAATTGTATTCATTGTGCAGAAATTACAAGTCCTACTCTATGTTTTATACCATCTATTTGTTATTTGCCAGGAGCTGAACAGTAGGATGATAAAAAGGATTATTTTGTTCCAAAGGTGTTGAGATCACTTTTGTGGGTATTCTTATTCCAGTAATTCTTATAATCCTTCTTTTCCCTCCTTAAATTTAGGAAGAGACTTTTTGGTCAAGATGAAAAGAAGTGGCCTAAACCACTTGATCAGTGTATAAATCAAAATCCAAAGGGAAAACTATGAAAAACTGATTAAAAGGAAGCCATGTGTGAACTATAGAAATCAACAGAGAATTCAAAATGATGATTTTTTCTTTCTGAAACTGGTATTTTTTCTTTTCCTAGGTTTCAATTATTATTATTCATAGGCAATTTTGTATAACCATGCCAGGCATATCTGGAGAACATTAACTTAGGAAGATAACATAAACAAATTAGAACAAGCAGATGAAAACAAATAATAGTTAGTGCCACTTATATTTGATGTCAGAATGTCCTTTGTAAAACATAGACAATTTTTTTTTTTGCTTTAATTTTTATTCACAGGAAAAATCATGCTGTTTGATCTTCCGTTTAAGTAATTGTTAGGTTTGCTGCTGGTATGCTTGCTCATTTTGAAATTCAAATAATAATTTAAATAGTGTTTAATTGAAACAGAAACATTTTCCCCAAATTAAATGACATGAACATTTATCATTTAGAAATTCATTATTTGTATATTGAACAACTTCAATAATCCTTAGAAAATACAAATAAGATTCTGATTTTTCTCCTGAAAGGAGGTATTGAATTGAAATGTCAATATGAATTAAACAGCTTTTTCCAAATCAACTCCTGATATTTCTTTATAATATGGGAATCTAATAAAGCTTTTATATCAGAAAAGCTATATAAAACAAAAAGAGTACAAAATTATTACATATATATCCCACTGTAATCATACAAGATTCTCAGCAGCTCAACACATAAAAGAAGAACAAAATGTTAGAAAATAAAACAAACATTCAGAATAGATAAGCTAAACTCCAAAGGCATCTGTTATCAGCCCCAAATGCCTCCTTCCACTCTATTTTAAGATACTTCTGTAAGGGTTAGGGACCAGTCCCTTTTTCTCACATAGTAGAAGACTGAGCTGATGAAAGAAAAATAATATTCCCAGTCTCAGGCCCCTTGACCAGCTGCTTCTCCCAGCCTGACCAAAGTGGTTGGCCAATTCTGGTGCATCTACAAACACCATCGAGCATCAGATGACATGATACAAACATTTTATTCTAATGCCATATGGGTAGACTTAACCACAGATTCAAATCTAAAAATGCTAGAGAATTCCTGGAAGCTTGGTGTTCAGACAAATGAACCACAATAGACACATAGAAAGATAGATGCATTTGCATTACCATTCAAAAGAGTCAATTAAAAAACCTGTGAGGAAAAAACCCAAAAAGACTAGAATACATGTTCTTCAGCAGGCAGTTCACAAATAAGCAGGGATTAATACCAGACAAACAACCAGGCAAAAATCAATTCTCCATCAAGAAAGCACCAGGGAAGAAACCACAGGCTCACCTAAATTGGTAGGGCAAGCTACCAATTAATGCCTTTTTTTGTGATTGTGTCTGTTGCCTGCAATGATTTCCCTTCCACCACTGGCATACAACAGTCACCAGCTCTTTTCACTTTTAAGAAAACTCTTAAGACCTGACTCTTTCTTCAGGCATTAGGAGACAGTTGAGTAGGATTCCCATTTAGGTACTTCCATAATATTATTCTTTTTCTGAAATGTTCAAGGAAGTAATGATAAAATACATGTATGCACAAAGATTCTAACTTTTCTGTTCACTACCTACATCCACAATGCTGTCAAAAATTGAGTGAAACCACACATTTAAAATTTACATTAAATAATAATTTAAGAGAATTCTTTAATAAAACTATATACCATTGGTATTTAAAACACGATAAATTGTCAAAGATGTATAAAGGATTTTCAAATGTATATTGGAAATGTAAATATAAAGAAGGAATTATTTGTTATAAAGGAAAGAAATAGTCGGGGTTGAGTCATATTTTAATGAAGAAAATTCTTAAGGTGAATATAATATGCTTAATAAAATCTCTCTATATAAAAATGGATGTGTGTGTGTGTGTGTGTGTGTGTGTGTTCCAGCATAACTCTGGAATGCCTTGACCAATTTCAACCAAACTTAGTACACAGATGACCTACTCTCTGGAAACAAATACTGTGGAGGTAAGACGCCCCTAACACCCCTTGGGGTGTGTGTTCTGACCCCTCGGGGGAGGTGTTCTGTGAAGATACAGCCTACAGCACAGTGGAGTTGCCATGGTAATGGCTTCACAGTACTCCACAAGGGAGCGTTTGTAATGGGGCCTGCCTGCACCACTACAAAACCGACATGACGTACGTCACACAGTGATGGCATTTTTTGACGCTTCTGGTGGCACAGGGAAAACATTTTTAACTAATTTAATTGTCACCGAAATCAGGACTCAGGGAGAAGTTGCTCTTGCCATCGCCTTTTCAGGAATTGCAAAGACGTTAATGGAAGGAAGGAGGACAGCCCATTCTGCACTTATGCTGCCACTTCACATCGCCATTCCTGTCTAATACAGGGTTGGGATAAATAAATACCCGGGCAATGCCGGGCTATTGGCTAGTTATTAATAAAAATGATAGGAAAAAATCAATAAAACCAATGGCTCAGAGGAGCATCAAGAGTTAGTAAGTAGCAAAGTTTTTGTTCAGCTAAAGAGCTATATGCGGTATCTGCTGTTCTAAACAATATTCATGAGCGTAAAAGGAAATATAATGAATGCAATGTTTTTATATTACTACCCAATTTTCATCTCCCAAATGATATGTCAAAAGGAATTGACTTGTATATAAGCATCCATACTTTTCAGAATTTTGCAATGTCATCCACAGCTCAATGAACAAACATATTTATGTTTATATTGAGAAACTGCACAGCAGTTTATAAAAAAGGGTATATATATACAAAATGTGCTATTCTAAAAAGGTTTCTAAAATCTGCAATCACATAAAGTAGGAAATGAAATATACAATTGTACTGTATATATTGGAAAATGAAAGTGTGCTTATATGTAACAGGACAAAATGTGCAGAAATAGGCATATGCATTTTGTCCAGTTCATTTTGTGAAATTAGCAAATTGTTGCAGAAATAGGGTGAAATAAACTTACACTTAAGAAAATGGGGAATCAGATGAAACTCAAAAGGAAAGGGTTTTTTCTATAATATTTTTCAATGTGGTCATTTTATATACATTTTCAGTTGTGTTGATTCAAACATATAATGCAGAATACATACCTTGGTTATGAAAATTCATGGCTTCAGGCCTGGCCACTAAGGAACCAACAAGAAGGGAAAAGGAAGACAATAAGATCAGGGGATAATTGAAGAGGCAGCACAGCCCAATGGTAGAAGTCATGGAAAGACTTTGCCTTAATTGGTTTACTGTAAGTCTTCCTGGCAAACTTACATTAACAGTTTTAAAGATTAGTATGCTTTTACTTGACTAGCATTAAAGAGGGCTTTTTGAAAGCTGAATGGTTTTTGCTTCTTTTGTACATCAGTAACTTTTGAGGCATGTTAATAAGAATTACAACCAGAAATATAGTAAATAGTATTGATATGTGAAAGGCATTATCCAAAATACCTTTTGATCTTAATTATATCAGATGTTCCGACTTCTCAATAACATACCTCATAGTAACCTGTCTCCTCAATCAAAGGCTCTCCACAATACCAGGTCTTCTGTCAGCATGTTAAAGAGTTGAAATGATTTAAAATTAATTCAAAAATGTTGAAATCATTATTTATAAAATGTATGCTTCCCATCTCATCAAAGGCAATAATGATAAGTAATAAAACCTTACTAAGCTCTTGGCATTCCTATGTGAGATTTTGCAAGATTGTGTGTGTGTGTGTGTTAAATCCAAATCTTTTGGAATTAGCATAATATTTGCTTCCCTCCAAGTCTTTGGTATCTTAGTTTCTGACAGTGCTTCACTGTAAACCTCTAACATTGGTGTACTTAATACACCTTGTAGATATTTATAAAGTTCTGCCAGCAATCAATCTAGTCCTGGTGTTTTGTCATTCTTTTGACTTTTAATCACCTCTGTCAATTCCATCATTATTTTATTTTCATTTAAGATAGTTTTCACCATTTCAGATACCTTTGGTAATTCTGCTTTTCCCAAATATTGCAATATTTTTTCCTCTGACACTTTTTCTTGATCATATAATTTTCTGTAAAACTCCTGAATTATTTTCTTTTTATTCTCATTTTGATACGGTAAATTCCCTTCTCATCTTGCAATTTATTTATCCGTTTCTCCTTTTTCAACTTATAGGCTTCTTGGTTTACTGGCATTTTTAAAAAAGTTTTGTTTTCTTCTTTTGATTTGTTGTGCCAATTCGTCTTTTTCCATTAAATTTAATTTATGTTTTATTATTTCCATTTGGGTTTTTAAATGTCTTTTTTTGCAGTTCTTTTTGTAGATCAGCTTCAAGTCTTTTATACTCTTGTTCTATCTAGTGTCTGTTGGTATTGTTACTTCCTCTTATTTTTGCTTGCTTATATGGCTAATCCCCTAACATATGCTTTGGCTATATCCCATACATTTTGTAATGAGATCTCTTTTTTTCTATTCACTCTGAAGAAGAATAACATTTCTTTTTCTATTGTTTTAATACATTCTTTATCTTTTAATATCAATTGATTCAGCATCCCTCTCACCTTTTGTTCCTTCCAACTCACTTTTATTGGGTGATGGTCAGCCCATAAATTCATTTCTGTCTCTATCACTTGCACATTTGTGCTCAATTCCGGGGACATCCATATCATATTTTGCAAGATTGCTATGTGTTCTTGTAAATTCTTGTAATCTTTCCATGCTGAGAGTAAAAAGATGGAAATCATGTAAGATGTGTCAGTCTTTCATGATTTTGGGTCAGAATATGAAAACTGCTAAGGCTATTTTGCAAAAACTCACAAGGAAAGACTGTCTGGACAAGGAAAGATTACCAGCCCTTACAAAGTTCCACATATTTTCCCATACTTTCAGCTTAATTATATACTCCTTTAATCCTTATTACCCTAGTTAAAAATCAATACAACTTTACCCTCTTTAAAAGAAAAAAGAAAACCTGTATGCTGTTGGAGAACAAATTAAATTAAATAACTTCCTATGATGAGTTATGCTTAGGGAAGTTAATAAAGAAAATATATTGTTATAATGATAGTAATATTAGCTCCCTCCATCAGTCAATAAAAGCACTCTGGAAAGTTAAAAAGCCAAATGAATATATAAGTCTTTTCTTAAATTCAATATTAGTGTGTATAAAATATTAGGGCTTAAGCTGAAATTGGTTTTTGTTGAGCATATTTTTTTCCTGTTTATCAACAGCCTTGCGTTCTTACTCCTGGTAAATTCATTTATTTGCTGTAATGGCTGTTTTGCTTGCCAGCATTTTCCAGCATCCTCTATATTATGTTCTATGTCATACATATGGGTTTAGGTTCATAGAATATTTATTTAGCTCTGTATTTGAAATACACAATGGCTAATCTTATTCCTTGGAGTTGTGTGACTGTATAAGAGTTGAAGAAAAAAAGAGTCCATCCTTCACAAACTCTACTCCCCTGCTTTATGCCATTAATGGCTTTCTATGGCCTTGACGAGTCTGTCACAAAGTAATAGTTTGTGAACTAGGAACTAACATTGCAAGATATAAAATGTATTACTTTATTCATTTATTGCTTTAAGATTTCAAGGTATGGGGCACAGATATAGAGGTGGGATTATGATTATGTGCCATCAAATCAGTGCCAATTTTTAGTGAATAGACTATGATAGATTTTCTTCAAGATAATCTGGAGAAAATAACCAATATACTCCTTTAGGTCTTCCAGCACTGTACCCATTGCCAATGTAGTTGGATCCATCTGGTCATCATCCTTGTTTGTTTTCTTCCACCTTTCCTCTGTTTTTTTATTCACCTGATAAAATAGTTTTAAAGGTTTACCCTGTCCAATCATGACTGAATGAAGGGGGCTCATCTCCAATTTTCAGCCAAGGGAGCCTGCATAGGCATAGACTTCTCTGAAGGACTATATCTACTTAAGATGGATCCAAACTATGAAAATTGGAACCTGGTCATTTGTGCCTTGGTTTGTTGATCCATTTGTTTGTTTCTTTGCCATCCACACTATTCTCAGGAATCTTCCTTGAGTCTCTTCCTTGCCTTAATAATGCTATTTCTGAAAATAATTTTGGAATTAACCACAATCTGAATAGAAGTAAGTACTGTGATGTAACTGAAAAAAAAAAGAATATGAAAGTTTAGATTGCATGAATAGAAATACATTTTTCAAACAATGGGAAATAATCTAAACACTATGGTAATCTGTGGGCACTATATTCTAAGATAGAGTAAAAAAAATGGTAAAATGTGAAATAAAGATAAGATGATATAAAATCTTTGATTATAGATTGAAGAAATTGGTAAATTTAGTCCTGGGAGAAGATGACTGAAGAGAAATGTGATAGTTCTCCCCAAGCACAAAAGAATAGTATGTTTATTTCTATATCTTTCCAGATGATATTCTTTTAAATAACTGATTTAAGTTTAAGCAAAGCCAATTCTATATATAACTTAATGAAAGACCCTAGTGCTAAGACCCTTACCAAGCAAGGTGGTAGTATTCCCTTTCATAGGATTTCAAGTAGAACATGCAGAAATTATTGAGAGTAATTTAATTTGGATCCCTGTAGACACCAGGGTAGAACATAGTCCTTATGGCCTTTTACATTTCTTACATTGTAATTCCATGTTTCAGACCAACAGGCTTCGATGTCCAATTCAAATTATATATAATAATTTATAATATGGCGTTGAATAGAACATTAGTTCCTAAACTTGAAGATAGTCCACTGATTTAATGGGCCATTGCTGCATCAACTGTAAGATAAAGACCTTAGCAATTATCAGCCAGTAGAGAACAGAACAGGAAATCCAGGATGAAATGGCTCTACAGAGCAGCGGCTACCTATTGGAGAGGAAGGGTTATGCCAGGCAATGCAGCTAATTGAAATTCAAACTGATACTAGAATAAAATGAAGCACTGGAAGATGGTGTCTGTTTTTAAGCAGATTACTTTACATACAGTACATACATACATACATACATACATACATACATAAACACACACACACACACACACACACACACACTGCTTTATATAT
>JANHJO010006385.1:41781-55806 GCA_032468235.1 Pseudoxyrhopus heterurus | reverse complement strand
GACTCAGCCTTCCATCCTTCTGAGGTCAGTAAAATGAGGACCCAGATTGTTGGGGGCAATAGGCTGACTCTGTAAACGGCTTAGAGAGGGTTGCAAAGCAGTGTGAAGTGGTATATAAGTGCTATTGCTATTGCTATCCATCACGGGTGTCAAACTCGATTGTATCACGTGACATCACGTGACGTATAACTTTTTTGCCTTTGCAGAGCCGGGATGGGTGTGGCCTGCATGTGGTGCATCCGGCTTGCAGGCCGCCAGTTTGACACCCCTGCTATACATAATTGACAGCCATGGTTTAAAAAATCAAAATAATCAGCAAACAAATCATCACAGTCATTGCACAGGCTTTGCCATACATCCAGAACCCCAAGGTCAGTGTCACAAACATGTCTTTAAGACCTTACAGAAGACCAGCAGGGTCAATGCTAATCTGATTTCACAGGCAAGACTCTACCTCTTCTGACTGGTTTGGAGCCAACATGCAAGCTATTTTTTCTGTTAGCTTGCCAGATACTGTCCATGCTCAGGCTACTACCAATCCAATTGATCTATGTAAAGTTAATTTACAACTAATTAAGTTAATTCTTGACTATATAATGCTATACCATGTCCATTCTTGTACTGCCTGTTCCTCTAAAATAAAGTATACTTATCAAGATCAATGTTCCACTGATTGGATTCATTCCACTGTTTCTGTAATCCCTATTATACCATACTTGTTTTTCTGCCTCATGATCAGATCATCTGTTTTTACCCATACTTTGTCATTTGCATGTAGCAGGCCTGCAGTTTGCAGCCCACCAAGCTGCTTTATGCCAGCGTTTGTGGAAAAACAGCCAATCCACTGCTGCCAGACAAAGCTTCCACCAAGGTTTTTGCAATAACTTCCACCCAAAAGACACACTGCCAAGTACCTCCGGGCCTTACAGACATTGCTAGTTGCATCACTGCCACTGTGCTGCCAATTGTTCCTTTCTGGCCTGCAGTTATTTTAAAAGTATTAATCTGCCACCTTTGACTTCCAAGAGTTCTGCAGACCTGGTATAGGAACATTTCAGATAATTGGGATAGCTTCCCTGTGTTTTCTTTTCCTTTATGTCTACCTAGCTTTGTAAAACTGGCAATTCCCTAACTATTTCACTTTGTTACAGTATTCACTCCATTTACTTGGCAATTGTTTACTCATCAGTGGTTTACAATTTCCACTTACTCTATTTTAACAGCCTGCTAGCTAGATTCTTTCCATCATCCAAAAATGTACTTTCTCACTTTAATGAGATGAATTCTGTTTTTACACAACAGATCGTTCACTTCAAACCTATATTGTTTGGACCAATGTTGTGAACAAGAGCTTTTTTTTCCTTTTCAGTTCCTGGACTTTTGCCTTCAAAAATGAGGTTTTTTTTTAATGATACCATCATCTTAAACCCAAGATCCTTTACCCTTCACCCCAAACTATGAAGTCACTCTTGATATGCTGGAGATTATGCCTTGCAGCATAATTTGTGCCCCCATGGTTGAGCACAAAGTGTCTGTGATCAGCAGCTTATACGAATCCCATCAGTCTTTTCATCATATTTCATATTTGGACATGAGGGAGACATTATACATGAAAAGATGAAAGATTTAGATGATAAATGGAAGCTTCAATGCCTCAGAAAGTGTCAGCTGCAATAACAGTCTTTGTTTTCTTCTCGGTAAGTTGTGACAGATGACTGCCACTTAGATCCAGTGACAAGAGTTTCTGCTGTGCGAGTCTTTTGTAGTGACTTACGCATATAGGAATTTCTTTGAAGGCTAGAGGTTAAAATTGAGTGCCAAAGTTTAGAGAATGAAAAGAGCTTTGTGATTGTTTTGTTCTGATAATAATTTGTCAGCCGTTTTTATTTCCATCAGTTGGGTAAATTATAAACTTCACATTGCTCTCCTACTTGCAGCATCCACACTACTATTCAATAAGTGCTCATTTGGGACAAAGGTGGTGTAGGCAAATTATTCTGGCCTGCTATACATACACTTTGCTTTCAGAAATTCTACAGGAAGATACTAAATCATTTTGGCTTCTAGGAAAAAGGAAAATATGGCACATCTGTTGCAGGTGTCTACCAGAATTATATTTTGGCCATTATGTCACCTAAATACCGGTACTGTGGTGAAATAAAGAAAAAAAAGCACATAGATAT
The DNA here is from genome assembly GCA_032468235.1 of Pseudoxyrhopus heterurus. Lineage (NCBI taxonomy): Eukaryota > Metazoa > Chordata > Lepidosauria > Squamata > Pseudoxyrhopus > Pseudoxyrhopus heterurus. The sequence goes on along the minus strand of JANHJO010006385.1, from coordinate 53,623 downwards.
TGGAATATGGACTATCATCTCAAGTAAGTCAGATAAAATCCAATTCTGAATGTGGTAACTTCTGCTCTCTTCCCAGAATCAACCAGGATATGCAACTGTGACCATAAAACTAATGTTATTTTTAATTACAAAAGCACTATAGTTGGAAGTAGATGTGGAAAGAAGAAAAGCTAAAATGGACTGTACAAGTGTTTTGTATCATAATCTGACATGTCAACAGAAAGAATGCTGCTTTGCAACAACAAAATTAACAGAGTTTAGATATTGTATTTCCTTTTTTTATTCTTTGACTAATAGCAAAATATGTACCACTAAAGGCTAAGATTTCAAAGCTGGGTTTTATTAAAGGGCTACAAAATTTAGGGTGTTCCTGCTCTATATTGCTCGAGGGACAAATACCAATCTTACTGAGTAAACAATAAAATGCCTCGCAGTGCTACATTTTGAGAAAAATGCATAGCCATTTTTGAGATTAACTGGCCTAAAGAACATTAACTGTGTTGGTAAAAGACAGAATAATTACCCACACAAGAACATACAGATTATCAATTGTATTAATGGTTTCTAATGAAGCAGAGCGCGCAACCGCTGATCCAAGAAGTAGCAAGTGTGCGGCACTCTCCTGGGGAAAATAAAGGAACTTTGTCGATTTGCCAATCAAAACCACAGGAAGACCGATATTGGCAAAAAAAAAAAAAACAGCAGCAGCAGCAAAATCATCTTGAGCAAAATATCAGCAGGAGAACATGCTATGCTCCTTTACAAGAATGAGCGTGTGGTTGACTGATAGTTACAATGACTGCCGATATTAAAGAGCATTATTACTCCCTTCCTCAGTCCAATTACAACCAAAATGCACACCCCTCTCATACCTCGCTTCCGCCTAAGTCGCAGAGAGAGTCGGGAAAAGTAGTTCCAGTCCTCAGCCCCTTCAACACGGTCTTCGCCACTCATTGCGGACGAAGAACTTAAGCCCCTCTGTTCGCACTTAGAGTGGAAACTCCGCCCAATGAAGATTTCCGACTTCTCTAGATGTCTGGGAAATGTAGTTTTCTTATCCACACGTGCGGTTTGGAGCAAATCTTTTTCTGGGAGATTTAAGTTATTCCGCGTTTTCCCCCGCGTCTCCGTTTATTTTTGTCTTTAGTACTTTTTATTGTGCATATGTATATGTGTATGTATGTATATATACATATATATATATATACACACATACACACACACATACATATACACACACACGGTATATATATATATGAACTGCAAGCTTCGTGAATAAATTCACTCTGCCTCCACATTGCCTTCAATTGCCTGCTATGCACATGTCAATGCAGACAAATTGATAAATCGATGGAAATGTTTTTCACACACTAATTGAAAAATTAAGATCCCTAGCACGAATTATTCACTGCCTCATTCATTATGTTCGTAAGTCCAGAAGCTGAGCTTCCACATTACAGAAGATATAATGTGGCTGGTTTCTTTGGGTTATGATGATCCAATAAATTGAGCTGCGCTTCACAAAAGCCTTTTAATAAAATTCGTTAGTCGGAAAAAATAGTACCGATCTTTACTATTACATTTACACGACTGCATTATTACTATTATTAAACTTGTGCATCCCCCGAATTTCCAACTGGTCTGGATGGCTCACATAATTGTTGCTGTATTGAAATTACAATAAAATCAACAAAACACAAACAAAGATAAAAGACGGTAAACCTATGGAAGACTATTCGCATTGGCCAAGTATTATTGTCAGTATCCTCATGGAGAAAATGATCTTATACGATCGCTAGGAGTCGAAAATGATTTGATGGTACATGAACGAAGTTAACATTCAATGGGAACGCTAAATGAAATTCCTATTCCATAGAGCCCATTGTTTTGCTTAAGGATGGAGAAAAAGCGGGGAGTTCGTGCCACGCCATAGCACCACCCTCCTTAGGCTGCTTGAGGATAGAGGCGATGGTTTGGTAGGGAAGCACCCAACCATCCCGAAGTTACCCCTCGGCCTCTAGGCATCTATGATCTCTGCGGCCCCGGCTGCACTTCCGGGCCTGCTGGCTCCGGCGCCTCCTCCGAGCCGCTGTGCTATCGCCATGGGGACCGATTGTGGCGGCGCAAAGTAACTGTCCTGCATCGTTTGCTCTTCGTCGGGGGCTGCCCCGGCGTAGCGACTGCGGTTTCCTCCGGTTTTTCGTGTCTTAACACAACGCGGAGCTGTGTTCGATTCCTGAGAAGGTGTAAACTCGACTCCTAGGAGAGATCTCGTAGCCTCCGGTTGAAAGGGGCTTGTGTAACACAGGTAAGTCCTGCATTTAGTGAAGTCCTGTATCTTAGAAGTGGGCGTTTCCCCCTTTCCCACGTAAGCGGAGGAGATCGTCCGCTGCCTCTTCCCCTCCAAACCCCCGTGGTCTCCTGTCCCAGGTCTAGAAATGCAGGTTGATTATAGGCCATGTTTTCGGTTTCAAAAGTAATGCAGTTTTCTGTTCTGTACCAAGTATAAAAAAATAAATAAAAAAAATCAGAAATAAAGAACCAGTTTGCTGTAGCTATTAAGATACCAGGCTAGAAACCGGGAGACCCGTGAGTTTTAGTCCTTGCTTAACGGGGCTACTTTAGGTCAGTCCCTCTCGCCCCTTAAAGCAGACAAGGGCGACCAACTTCGGAAAAACTTTGCCAAAAAACCCCTGCAGGGATTAGTCCAGGCAATCACCGGAAGTCAACACTGACTCGAAGACACCAAAAAGAAAAAAAGAAAAAATGAAAAGAAAAAGAAAAAGAAAAAGGATTTTCTTTGATTTAGCAGGAGATCCTTTTTTGTCCTTTTTCAAGGAATAGTGCTTGATCATTTTTCGGTATCTGGATCTGAACTGTATGCATTTGGCAGCAATTAATAAGATGTCTATCTGTATCTTTCATTGTTACTTTTGTTTCCCTTTACTTTTCCATCCCAGCAAATCTATTTGGAGGAAGAAGCTTGCCTCTTTCGTAACATGAATATAAGCTGGTTCTGCTGCCTGGAATGCAGATGCTGAGATCCCAGAATCTTAGGGAAGAAAGATGCTCCAGACTAGCAATTACAGCCTGGTGCTGTCTTTGCAATTCCTTCTCTTGTCCTATGATCTCTTTGTCAACTCTTTCTCAGAATTGCTTCGCATGGCTCCTGTCATCCAGCTTGTGCTTTTCATGTGAGTAGTAAAGACTTGCATATGCTTCTTAGTACATATTCTTTTCAGAGTTACTTGGTTCTGTCATAATAACAGCAGCAAAGTGAAAGCAGCGAAAGAAGGTTCTGTAGTTTTAAAAACTGTTATCAAGACCAAAATGGTCTGTGAAGGGAACTGTAGATATTTTTTATAAGATTCTCTATGAGATGTTCACAGAGAAATGTTTCAGTCTGTACTGGACTTTTTAATTAATGAATCATACTTATGTGGCCGTACATCTCACAAATGTGACTCCGTGGTATACAATAAATTGAGAGAAAAAACCAGCCAAAAAAACAAGCCATTTGATCCCATATGCATAGGCCTGCAATTTTAGGCTAGGAAACAAAACACTTGAGAGCCAGTTTGGTGTAGTGGTGGCTAAAGGCATCAGGCTGAAAACTAGGTGATTGAGTTCTAGTCCCACCTTAAGCAGTCAAGGAGTGATTTGGAGCTGATGATTTTCTACTATTCCTGGGAAGAAGGCAAGCCGACTTTAAAAATATTGCACAGAAAACTGCAACAACTTGTCCAGTTGCTCATTTGCCAAAAATTAAGACTAACTCAGAGCCCCTCTCCCAAACCACTTATCAAAGAATAATGTCTGTTGAGTAGATTAGAATGTACTTTGGGGTAAACATTCATAGAATTGTATTTTTAGTTTCTGCTCTTCCTGGGTTACTTTCATTCAGGAAAACAGAGAAAGACAGACAATAGTTGATTTGATGTGAAGTAATAAAATCAAATCAAATAAAAATATTTTTAAACATTCTAACATTGAATTGTATAGATTACTGGTAACCTGTGCTGGTTTGAACAATGTATTGAAATGTTGCTATATGTATGATGTATTATTCAGATCACTGTGCTTAGGGAACAGCAGAGAAAAATGGAATGATGCTAAGCAGAGACTCAATGTGACTCTTATTTCCATGGCAATCTTTTAAACAAGAGCTTTGGGATCTCCTTTTCTTGTTATTAATGAAACAGTAATATCCCAGTGGAAAGATACACAAAAGAGATTTCAGTAGCCCTGGTGCTGTATTCTCTACTTGTAAAAAGCAAGCCCATTTTTGTAGGATGTATGAGGCTACGTCAATCTCTGTTTCATTAAAAAAACATCTTTTTCCCTACAGCATTCAAGATATTACCATCCTCTTCAATATCATCATCATCTTTCTCATGTTTTTCAACACCTTTGTTTTTCAAGCCGGCCTGGTTAATCTTCTGTTTCACAAATTTAAAGGAACTATTATCCTGTCAGCAGCATACCTTGCTTTGAGTATATCTTTTCACATATGGGTCATGGTAAGAAACAATTATGTTTGGCTCTTAAAGAGGTTTATTTATCCTGAATATTGGAATTAGATACAATTTATATTGAAATCCATTGTGCATGAGTAGTTTATTTTCCCTTCATTGAATTCAATACACAACTGTTCAGTATGCATCTGTTCAATACACAGATGGGTTGTTGTGTTTTCTTTGCATTAAACCTATAATAATAATTTTCTTGGAGGAATGCTGGCAAGGATGAGAGTAGGTAGAAGAATGTGATTTTCCATGTGAGACTGTTAACAGTAATATGTTTTCCATTTGTGACTAACTTAGGAAATTTAAAAGTAGAAAACATAAATTGGATACTATAAAATGCAGTGTAATTGATAAAAATATGAAATACCTGCAATCTTTTGCAAAATACTGCTTGTAGATTTCCGTGTTTATCTCTACTACAGTAGTATGATCTCCCTCAAACAGAGAACTTAGTTCATGCCAGTTACCGCTTCTATACACAATCCATGTATGCATAATTTGTAGAATAGAAACTAACTGTAAATTGGATTGGAGCATTTTCAAGTCTAGAGAATTAATTATACGATTTGATATTGTATTAGGTTATCCTTTCCTTTATGGATCAGCAGGAACCATATGTTACTAGTCTTGTTATTATTTTTGTTCTATAGCAAGTGTTAGGTTAGCATCCTCTCTCCAGTTGATCAGTTACATAAACTCTGATGTGGCATGTGTGACTAAGATGTAAGTTAAAATGCAAGTAGTTAAGTTTAAATAATCCAGGAATTTTCCTTGTATTTTTTAAAAATGTTAAGTCTTAAGTTAGAAGAAATTTTACTGCCTTTTTTACACCGTATACCAGGGGTGTCAAACTGGCGGCCCGCAGGCCAGATGCGTCATGCGCAGGCCACACCCTCCCTAGCTCTGCGAAGGGGAAACGTCATGTGACAGCAACATGACAGCGTGAGTTTGACACCTGTGCCATATACTAACCCATGGTTTCCTCAATTAATCCAGGTGACTAGGTATTCAAAACACACTGAAGCTTAAACTAACTGCTCTATGCTTGCATGACACCATGTGCATTTTAGGCAAACATGGACAAATTTCACCATTTTATCACTATTGACTCAGTTGACTTGTTTAGTTAGACCCAAGAGGACTTTCAACTGATTTTCCATAGTAAACTTCTATCTAAGATGCTTTTTTTTTTTTACAGTTCAGTCTTTCAATTTCATCTCACATAGGTTCATACACATGCATTGGTCAAGTGTTTTCTAGTAATTTCAAATAAATAGAGCTTTTATTCTTGATAGGTATAATTTATAATGGGGAATGTCTCTCACTTGCCATAGGTATTTATGTTGGTGATTTATGTGATCCTTAAAATATATGCTATATCTAAGATAATTGAATGAGAGGCCTAGCAGTGGTTGCATATTTTATCCATAAATGCCCTATTACAGCTTGTCAATGTTGCCAATATTATATTTAATAAATTGGAACACCAAATACTCTTATTGATATACTGCATCCTCTAAGTGAGTTTGTCCCTTGCAGTCTGTATGTTGATTTTTCTAGGCAGTATAGATGGACATAAAACATGTACAACAAATAAGAGTATTCTAATAAAAAAAGTAAAAGTCCTACACTCCTAAAGTCAGTCTATATTTATTTGGATTGAGGAAGAATCTATGCTGCTACTTTTGTTTTGTGGCTCTCTAATGACCCTTATTAAGATGTAACAAATCTTAATAACAATATAACAATTTCATTTACCATTACAGAAACCTGTGGACTTATTTGGTATAATGGATAATGTGGTGACGTAAAAAGCAAGAGATTGCACGTTTCTAGGCCTGCCTTAGGCATGAAAGCCAGCTCGCTTTGAACCAGTCTCTCAGCCAAATTCACCTCACAGGGTTGTCATTATGGGGGACTTCTTGGGGAGGTATGGTGAACTTAAGACATCTTTGCAAAAGTGGAGCTGAGGTCTGTGGCTATCAAGGAACCAGTGAGTAGACCAATCCGTTTGAATTTCTTCATATAAGGAGTGCATGGGAAATCATCCACTGTGCCCCAAACAACTGTTCCTCATGAAGAGGATAGTGGTTTTCCATGAACATTGAAAGAAGAAGGGATCAGCCATCTGGCTTGCAACTGCAATGGAACCTTTTAAAGGACATTAAGTTTGCAAGTCTCACTTTCTAATCTCTTTTGAGATTACGAAATCACCTATTAATTATCTTAAAGCTATTATAGACCATTGGAATAACAAGTGTGAAAAATCAATGGGTGAAATTATCTTCAACTCTGAACAAAAGAAACATTAAAAAGTTAATAAATTAAAGAATTTGAAATAAAAAGCAAAAAGTTAAATAAGATTTTGATCTAACAAAGTTATAAATAGATTAAGGGATTGCAGATAAATGTCGAATGCTGATTTTGCTATAAGATTTTGGAATTAACTATACCAAGTAAAAAACTTCTCAAAGCAAACAGATTTATTTTGATTATCCTGGTAATTGCAAGTCATAACAAAAGATAAGTGATGATTTTAGAAACTGGATATCAGAGGGGACTAAAGATTTTAAGTACAAGAAAAAAAATACAAAACCCATAAGTACCCTGATTTACAGAATGATTAAAAAAAACATTATAACATTGGAAACATTAAAGGAGATCTTTAAAGAATGGATCCTGAAGTTAGTAAGTACAATAAAGTACTGTCAGTAATGATGTCTGCTTCTGTGGATAGACCATCTAAAAGATGTTAATGAAGCAATGACGGATGTGGAACAGATTTTATTTGACAAGACAGAGAAAGTACCAAAAGTGGAACTACAAATGACAGGCCAAAAGAATTATTTGCAAAAGGACACTTTATTGGATATACAAAAGAAACTGGCTAAAGTTTTTTAAACTAAAAGGAAATATATATAAATAATAAACCAAGAAAATGATCTGTAAAATATTTTCTTATTGGATCTACAAAGGAGACTTGTTAGAACACTGTGATGTGATGATGAATTGAAGAGAAATCAAATCCCTCAACAATATTTGATTAAACATTAAAACTATTAGAAGTAAAAGGAAAGAATATAGTTTATTTGCTCAAGCTTAAAAATAAAACCTTTTTTTTTCAAAGTTCTGGCAATCCTTTATGGACTTTTGCTGACACCAGGATTGAAAAAGTTGATGTTTTATGGATTTGCTTATAGATAATGAATGGAATATATGATGAACAGAGATCTCATAAGGAGTGAAGAGTTACTAAATTTGTTGATACCTGCTTGATGTAGGTTAGAAGTTACTTCTTTATTTATTTTTATTTTTCTTTACTGTTTTTTTTTTACTTTTTCTTCCTTTTTTCCTGCACTTTTTATTGCTTTTCTTTTTATCTGCTCTTTTTACATTTTCTCTTCTCTTTCTCTAAGTTTAATTTGTGTTAGTAATAAAATATATACAGTAGATGGCCCAAAAATACGTCTAGTTTTTAATTAGTCTTATCAGATATCAGAGCCCATATCTGTATCTTCTCATCACCTATTTTCAGCCTTTTGTTCTGCATCTGTTCTTTAATTGATTTTTATGCTTCTTCCTATATTGAAACTAATATTTTTCATGCAGTTTGATAAAGCTGTCCCACTTGGAGAGCAGTCTAGGTTCAGTTGCTTAGACTGTTTGGACCAAAACCTTGCTTAGTCAGAATTTTAAGAGGATTTTGTGGATTGTTGGTAGTTAGAATATGTCTGACGTGCTTTATAAATCTGATGATCCGATTAACCTTTCTATGTTCCTCGGCTTCTCTCCAGCACTCACACTCTTCCCATATGGTATCTGAATGCTTAATCCTTAAAACAGATTTGAAGGAAGGGGTGGTTTTAGTTACCTGTTGTATTTAACTTTGATTATAACTAAAGTGGAAACATGAGTTTTAGGGCTTCTCAGAGGAAGGAGCAATACGGGTACACAATTTTCCAATTGATTCAGGTATTTATGAATTTTATGTAATATACTTTACTTTCTGGCTTCGCATTTTGTATTTGAATATGTTTTAATTTAAAAAGTGAAGACCTTCTATTGTATTTTACAGAGGTTCTAGAAAAAAGTTGAGATGTTATAGAGCAGGAAATTGATTTATGTATTTGTTGCAAATATGCCTAGTCTTTTCTCTAGATTTAGGAACTCAGAGCCTTTTCTGTTCTATTTGTAGATTAGACTGAAATTTCTCCAAAGTCACTACATGGATGGGATTTGAACTGTAGCTACTACATCATAGCAGTTATTTACATCAATCATTGGGCTGCTGCAATTCTTGCTTGGTGGCAGAGCTTCTCCAGTTAAAAATCTTGAATGTTGTTGGTGGCCTCTTAAATTGGCTTATGTTTAGAGCTGTTGTGACTTCCATGTTGAAATGATATAGTTTGAAATAGCCTTACAAGATTTCATTTTCCTTCTCTCAGTTGCTACACACTTCTTTTGGCATCCCATTTTCTTTCTTTTTAATGGCTTTTTTTTAGAAATAAGGATTAACTTGGCCATAAACTGTACAGGTATCTACATTCCTGGTCTTTCAGAGGGACAGGGGAAACTACTCTGTCAGGTATTCCTATCTCCAAGCAATCCAGTTTCTAGAGATGGAGGTAGCTGAAAGGGAAGGTTTTCCTTGGAGGGAATTCTATAGGACCTATTGCTGCAATGTGCCCTTGACAAAATTATCCTGCGTGGAACATTAGTGCAATATTATCAAAGTTTTTTCAATTCATATTGTCAGTTGGAGATGTGCATCACTTTAAGAGAAGGGATCTTATCCTACAAAATATTCCTCAGTGAGAAAGAATTGCAGATATGTAAAAGCTTAAGTCAGAGGGTAGCAATCCAGGATTTAAAATCTACGTGTCAGGTCAAATTAGTCCATCAAAATAAATTAATGGGGGAAAAAATCTTTATCCCATTCTTATTCACTCCTGTATCACAATTTAAAAAATAAATTCCTCTTTTATGAAACTTGAGTGTGTGGAGTGGGCAATAGTTGGGGAAACTGATACTAAATGAATGTTAATTTTAGCTATAAATATCATTAGAACAATCTGTTAGTTAGTTAACTAATGTCCAGCTGGAAAAGTGGTATTGGGAATCAATATTAAAAGGTAAATAAAATTGCTGGGTAAAATCAAATTAAATCCTGTTACAATCAAACAATGAGTAAACCAGTGCATGATTACTTAAAGAAGATACTACTTTTACTGGGACTTACTATGGGCATATGTTTGTTTTGAAAACTTTTCATTCTGTCTTTGACCAAACAGTAGAAATTTGAACAATTAGCATGAGAAGTGTTTGAAGACAAAGCAATACACGGGCATTAAGTACACATTAAACTATACTGCATATTTGCATTTGTAGAATGTTTAATTATTTGATGATAAACTCTACTGACATCTCAAGAGGAAAACCTTATGCTACTTTCCAATTATAGAAATATTGGATATAAGATATTTTATGCTTTTTATGCTTTTCTTTTTTAAATAGAACTACCGCTGGGAAAATTCAAATATCTTTGTATGGACTAATAGGATGCAGACTCTGTTTGTTTTCCAGAGATTAGGTAAGAATTAAGTTGTATCATTTCCCTTTGTGTTATGACTTTTGAACTTTTTAATGAAGATGGTGTAGTCAGCGTTTTTCCTATATAAATAAATGGGACAGCATATGAAAAATGTAGGAATTGTGTCAGATATCTACCGTATGTCAGACATTAGATATATGTATAGTCACCAGCCAATGATTCTTCAAGTTTTCAGGCAAGCCTTTCCAAGCCATCTATGAAGATGCTGGAGTTTGCATGCAAACCATCTGCCCTTTTACAGATTTTCTAGTAAATACTTGTAGAGGATTTTGGAATATTTCCCCAAACTAGAAATCCCCTCCGGAGCAATGGTGCCATTTCCTTGACTGGAGGAAGTTGGAGAGCCAGTTAGAACATAGTGGCAAATCACTTCTGAAAAATAATTCCCAGAAAAATACATGGACTTTTCCATAGAGTCATCAGGAGTCAAGAATGACTTGAAGACACACAAAAAAGGGAAGAGGGGAATTGTGGACTTTGATAACACAATCCTTTTTTAATTGCAGTGGCTGTGCTATATTACTATTTCTACAAGAGAACAGCTGTTCATCTGGGAGACCCACGTTTCTATCAAGACTCTGTATGGTTACGGAAAGAGTTCGCTCATGTCCGCAGTTGAGAGCTACTTCTGAATTATATGGAGCTGCTGGAATGTTAAAGAGACCTCAATCAGTATCCTGAAGCAAGTTTTTTCTCACTTTTTTATAGTCTGGATATTAACTTTATATGATTTAATCCACAATACTATTCTTCTGTGGAGTCTCTATCACTACATAACTATCAGGCTTCCACTTATCCTCTCAGGTCTGCATACTGCACTTTCAGGAGTTGGTTACAGTTTTTTTGAGGAATATATGAAGTGCCAAATTGGTTTGGCTGAGAACTTTCAAGTAGCAGTACTGCAGTTTATTTTTGTAAATATTCCTTTAATCTATTTGCCGCCTCTGATTAAAAGGTTCCCTTGTCTTTATTATGAGCAATGTGATTAGTTCCAAACCTTCACAGTAGGCAAATGTATTCTCATTGACTTTTTTTCTTTTGTACTTATTTTATAAGTTACGAGAAAATAAATCTGCCATTTTGCAATAATCATAGTGTGATTCAGGTTTTTTTTTGTAGGATCTAATAGTAACAGAAGGTTCATGCAAAGTTAAGCTTTGGAATAATATTCTATGTGTATATATTCATTTTGTTGGCCTTGAATCAAATTGTAATATTGCGTTATAAACAGAATCAGAAAAAGAAGCATATTTAACTTGGTTAACTGAATATGCAGTCATGATTTATTTAGCCTTGGTTATCTGCATAATATACTAAGCCAAAAATAAAGTGTATGTTATCTGAATACTAGCTCAACAAGTTCCCCAGTTGGGTATAGTTCAGATTAAGATAGCAACACTTACATATTAAAACATAAAACCCAGCTTTATATTTTAGAATTACAGATTGGAATCCTATGGAGTGTTAGTACTAGGAATCCAAATTAAAGCATCTTGGTAGGTAACTGTTTAGCCTCTGCTTGAACATACTAGGTCACTCAAAGAGCCATTTGGACCCGTTTCCCACAGAAAAAAAAAACATTGGGAGCCACAAAACCTGGGTGGGCATGGCCGACTCGATGTCACTCGCTCCCACCCAGTCACATGACCCCCCCCATCCGCACTTACCCAGCCACAAAACCCTTCTCTCTTGCTCTATGTCTCTC
>JANHJO010006385.1:25447-36488 GCA_032468235.1 Pseudoxyrhopus heterurus | reverse complement strand
AGGCAATGATTGGTTACTCCCCCCCCCCCCAGTGGCTTTGAAGAAAATGTAATACTTCCTTATTTAGAATCCAATAGAAATTGTCTCCTTAGACAATTTAGGAGAGAGAAATAAAAGCGCAATTATGAAGGAGCAAGGCTATTGAGTATATTGAAATAAGGATAAATGGTTGAGAATGACTGATCAATTCCACAGGGCAGAATTGACAAGAACAAATGGACAAATACAGACCAAGTAAAACCAAATACAAGGGTTATAGGCATGTCAGCAGTATATCACACTTCATCATAATATATTGAGTCATATCAGAAATGAAGTCTTAGAACTGTTGAGGATTACTGTACAATTGCATTTCACTGTCTCCTTCAGACCGTTGGCTGCAAACATTTTTGTCAGCACAAGAACTAGATTTGCTTTGTTGATTGGTTCTCATCTATCCTGGGTAAGGTGAGAAGTGTTTGGAGTGGTCATGACTAATGTTACTTGTTTTATCTATTTATCCTTTCAGTTTGGATTCATATTGAGAATCTCTGTGGATTGCACTATGTGAAACACTTTGTGATTAAGGGAAGTTGCATGAAACCATTTCCATGCCTAGCACAGGGTGAAGTTGGCAAGCTGGTTTCTTGGGCAAGATGAAAGAAGATATAGTTCCAAGTCTTTGCTTCAGGTATGCTGAGGTACTGTCCTGAGAGTAGAGTTTTCAATCCTAGACTGGATGGTCTAAGCACATCGTCATCTTCCTCCTTGTATCCCATCCTAGAGCATAACAATTGACCCATTTGGACTTGACGGTATTCAAAGACTGATTTTTGCAGGTCTCAAGACTGTGGATCCTTGAACTTCAGCCAGTGCATAGATTTTGCCTGCAAGTGCTGTACACTTCAGATTCTTCAAATGGAAACATTCTAACACTGACTCAAGTCTTTATCGTGTGTACAATGACTCTTGTTTGGATCCTTTTGTCAATTCTATTTGTTACAGCCGATGCCCTGCTCTTAAGAGGGATGTCCATTCCTAGAAATCAGTATTGTTATTGTGGTGTATTGGTAATTTGTGATTGATACTTGATTTTTTTCTACAATAGCCTTCACATAAATACTTATTTTTCAACTGTTGTAATTATGTGATAGTTCTAAGTGATAGAGATATGCTCAGCTATCTCCTATCTTCCATCTACAACCAATGAAAGTTACACACATACACACACACAAACACACACACACACACACACACACACTATGGTGGCTGAGACTTTCACTCATCTGTTCAAGGAAAATTTTGATTTAACCAGATTTATATGAAGGGGTCCTGAACTGGACCAGTCCCAACAATTTAATTTAGTACCTTTCACACATGACTGGGCAATATTTTAGTTGCAGTTGTTGATGTCATACTGCCCTTATTTTGCATTGAGGATGGGAGGAAACAGGGTTATTGTAATAGAGATAGTCTTTGATTTACGACCACAATTGACCCAAAATATCCATTGCTAAGGGAGACAGTTGTTAAGTGAATTTTGCCCCATTTTACAACCTTAATGGTTGTTAAGTGAATCACTGCAGTTGTTAAGTTAATAAGCTGGTTGTTAAGTGAATCTGTCTCCCCCATTGACTTTGCTCGTCAGAAAGTCACGAAAGGGGATGACATGAGCCCGAGACACTGCAACTATCATAAATATGAGTCAGTTGCCAAGCATCTGAATTTAGATCATGTGACCATGGGGATGTTGCAATGGTCGTAAGTCTGAAAAATGGTCATAAACCGCTTTTTTCCAATGCTATTGTAATTTTGAACAGTCACTAAGTGAAAGCTGTAAATCAAGGACTACCTGTACCATTTCAGATGAATAGCTGTCCGAGGTACTTTGAATATAGTTTGGTAATAATATTAACTGTTATTGTTGAAGTGCATCCTCAGGTTCAAATTTGTTTTGACTGACTGATTGATCATGTGCCATTAAGTCATTTTTGACCCCTAATGACTACATAGTTTTTCTCCATGACGATATATCCTTAGGAGGAGGCATTAAATGAGACACACAGCAGAAGTTTAATGGAGGTCAGAACCTCTCAATAATGGAACAGAGTTGCATTTGATGCATCAGTAGACCCAGTCCATACTCGGCCTCCTTGATCAGCCATAAGATATTTGTTGTTAGAAGCCTTGATTATAAGACAGCTGGAGGATACAAACTGGAGGCTGAAATTGCTAGGACGGTCACTGGTTACCAGGATTTGCCCATCTTTATCCAAGGCCCAATATTTGCCACCTAGCAGAGTTAGTGGAAGAAAGGTATAAAATTAGGGAAAGACAGAGGCGAGACAAACCAAGCTGTTCTATTTTCTTGCTTTTTAAGGATATTCCCACGATTAAAGGAATCATAGGTTACAGTCATGTTTCTTGTAAGTGCCAAATTTAATCTAAAGATAAGTGGGCAACCTTTTCGGGCCTCATTTCTGGCTAAATTGGGAACTACACACATCCATCCTTAGCAAGACTGTTTTTTATCAGAATTCTTGCTAAGGAACATGACTTTCTACACACCACTTTTAGTAATCTTATGGAAGGTTGCTGGGAAAGAGTTTGGGAAGTACTAGTTCTGAGCACTAAAGTTTCTGGCGTGAAAAGTTAAGGCATTTTAACGAAATAAACCAAGAAGGTCCAGTTGCCTTTTGAAAAAGCACCTTTGGGACAACCATGGAGGATTGAGAATTTCCATAGATGCTAAGTTTCATCTTTCTGCATTCCCAGCAGGCCTAAAGATTTAACAGGAAGAACATTTAATGCCTAATGCTAAAATTGTGGCTGAAAAATGGACAGAACCTTAAGGGTCTTCAGTCTGGTATAATTTGAGGACTATATAATTGGAAAATATGAACAACACTCAGGTAATATTTAAGCAAACCTAAATGGCCCAGAAAATATCTTACTTTGGGGGGAGGTGGGAAGCATCGTGGCAAGATCATTTCCTATCTTCCTTCAAGTTAGGGTAAAGGAAGTGGGGATATGTTACGGCCTTGATTCCATTTATCTGTATGGAGCTTCCTTCAACCTGGCCAGGCTAGAGGGGTGTATCTGTGTAAAATAGTACTGTATGTCAGATTTCCCTCCTAATGCAGATAATCTGGGGGTCTCTGTTGTAAACGAGCTTAATCAGCTACAATATACTAACCGATTTGGAAATTATAGTAGCCTTCCTCACTGACTGACAGGCTGCTGAGCACGTAGTCAGCACAGTTCCCTTCCAACCGCCTCATGTCAGAAGTCAGACCAACATAACCAGCATCGCTGTGCAGGATCAGTAAAGGCCGGTTCACCAGAACTAGCAGGAAATCTTCACTTTTACCTGTAAATGCAATATAATCCTCTTGATATTGTTCATCTTGGTCTGCAACCACCTGCTGATACTTGCTAAAATATCTTTTACTCACCAGATAAAAATACCCAAAGTACCAGAATGAGTATCCTAGGAAAGTTGTCTGTTGGGACTATTTGGTTTGATAGTTCCTTCCTCTGGTCTTCCTAACACAAACCATAATATTGACATTGGCCTAGAAATCATTGGGTATCCACATTTCAAAGGCACTTGTCCCCAGAAGTTTCATCATAATTATTTTTATACATCTCGTCCAATTGCTCTGTTAAATTCATCAAACAATAACTTGAAAGGTATTTCTGCTAGAAGTATCCAAACACAGTTTGGGGGAGGGGAATGTCATATCCCGAGGCTAGCTGACATCTTGTAACCTACTCCAAGAACAAAGACGACCCACGTCCTACTATTTCACAAAGGCCATGCCATTAAAAAAAGCACGGGGCCTGATTTCCTGTGTTACTTTTAAATCTAAGTTCAACCTAGGATTGTGATCCATGAACTTGGTTGACTTAATGGATTTAAAGAGAGGGAAAGGCATGTTGCTGCTTCTTATTAACAATAGCAATCATCAGTTTAAGAAGAGTTCTCATTTTATAAGCTCACCCCTAACATTAATTTTCATTTGGCCATCTGTGGTTTCTTTTCCACAATTAGCCCATATTTTAATATTGCCCACGCTGAAGCCATGTAATTACAATGAAAGCTACTGACCAACTTATACCTGCAACTTTGGGGACTGCAAGGAGCTGTCCGTTGGGCCGCATAGACACATACTTGTCTCCCATGTGAAGCAGCACCTTCTGATCCTGATACTGGAGATCAAACCAAACATTTTTGTCCTGTTTGGTGCTGCTAATGATACAGTCATTGGGTCCCTGCAGGAGAAAGAGCGATTTTACTGGAAAGGAAATTCTGCCTTACCCAATCTAAAAAAACATTCCCAGCCCTGAGGTTGAAACTTAACTTTCAATCCTAGCAGTTTGGCCCTGCATTAAAAATGCTGATTTTACATGTCAGTCTGTCTCTCTATATATGTCATGGACCCAGCCCCAAATTCAGTTACTGTAAGATGATTGACGATAATGGCTGTATTCGCATCACATTAACCTGCAGTGCATTTGATTTACCTACTGTGTTGTCCAAATCTAGAAGTTCAATCTATTTGTGTGTGGCTTTAGCCATGATTTCATTGCTATCAGGACATGATCTTGTATAGCTTGGCTCAGAGTGTTGTATGAAATACAGACAAACACTGGGTTTATACCTTGTGCTAATCTATTATGTGGTTTAACAGGTTTTTGTTTAACATGCTGCATAAACCCAGAAATTGTGGTCTACGCTAGTGTATTGCATGATTTGGCCTTTGTGCTACTGTGCAAACACACACATGCTCATATACACCCTGTGATTACTATCTACAGTATGTATTAGAACTGTCACTCAAAGAATGGCAACATAGGGCAGGGGTCCCCAACCCCAGAAACCATGCAAACAAGCGAAGCTCCATCTGCGGGATGCAGGCAACATGTGAATCCACATCCCCTCCGGCCTGCGGAAAAACCTCTCTCCATGGAGCTGGTCCCTGGTGTCCAAAAGGTTGGGAGTCACTGACATAGTTTAGCTTCAGTTCTGGATGGAAAGACCTTTTTGAGAGAAACCTCAGCAGCCCAGTGCAAAGCCACCGCATCCTGGGAAGTGCTAAACACCTAGGAAGCCCCAGCTTTTCCCTAACCCAGCCACCCTCACTGCCCTGCACTTCGGGACCCCCTGGTGCCTTGCACTCCACCACCCCCGTTGACTTCATCCCACTGCTGAAGAGACATGGCCCTTTGTGATGCAGCTGTTGCCCACACCGGGCCTTCTCCCCAAGGCCTCTGGCACCATTTTCCAAAAGCACATGGCCTTGTACAAATTGCACGCAGCCTTCTTCTGAGGCTTTGGAAGGCTTCCAAGCCTTGTGGGGAAGGCCATTCGCAAGTTGGACAAGGCCGCATGCAGTCGCTGGAAGGCCTGATGCAGCCAACAGCTGCCCGCCAGATAGGGCTCGCTTCATTAGCAACGGGAGCAAGAAGACAGCGAAGGTCAGCTAGGGGCCATAGAGCACAGAAGGCCAAATGGCATAGATTGCAGGGAGATGGTGGTGGTGGTGGTGGGAGCTGAAGGGCTACTGTGGACAAAATGCAGCACAGGCAGCCAAATGCCCAAATTTTGATCATGTGACCACAGGAGGGCTGCATTGGACGTAACTTCAGGGACCAGTCGTTAAGTCCATTTTTCCAGCGCTGTTGTAACTCTGAACTGCTGCTGAAAGAATGGTTGTAAGTCAAGAATGATCTGCAAAGCAAGGAAGGAAAGACGAACTACTGACAATGCCTACCTTTTATTCCAAAAGGGAAAATGTTACAGCACACTTAGTAACAGATTGAAATGGCTGATCTTTCCCGGTCTATCC
This sequence comes from Pseudoxyrhopus heterurus, assembly GCA_032468235.1. Taxonomy (NCBI): domain Eukaryota; kingdom Metazoa; phylum Chordata; class Lepidosauria; order Squamata; genus Pseudoxyrhopus; species Pseudoxyrhopus heterurus. The sequence continues at coordinate 30,657 of JANHJO010006385.1, read as the reverse complement.
CCATTCTTGCATTATGCAGATGGACTCACCAAGGACATGTATATGCCACTATGGCCACGGAAGCAGACCTTCTTTGTAGCGTCATCATACATCAGTTGGAAGATCTCTGTGTTGCCTACTGCCATTGCAGTGGCATAGAGGTCAGCACCTGCAGAACAGCAAAGCAAATTGAGACTCATTATGGTTTCAGCCCAATAAATTAAGACTATTGTCCCTTGTTGTCTAAAGTCAAGCTAAAACAGTGCTCAACTGTATTGCAAAAGGATAGCAACAAGAGAACAGGGAAAGAATTTGTCATTCTTCCAAAATCCTGTCCTTATGATCTGATCTGCGTGACTTTCTCTTGGAACCTATGTTGCTTAAGTTAAACAAAATTTTAGATGTATCCCTGGATTGATCAAGACATTATCCTTTATATACATTTCTCAGCATGGAATCAGAATGATGCAATCATAGTACAACTCTCCATGGGCAGCAAAGAAAGGGCATGGATGGAGGAGATTTCTGCCTGCTGCTTTTTCAAACTAATCTACAGTACTCTTTAGAGTTAGATCAAATCTGCTTTAAATCTCTTTTATTTCAGTGGATCACTGAATGTCTGAATCCAACCCAATATTGCTATTATGACACCTAGTTAGATGCTTGGATTATGTATGGTCAAATCTATCATTCAGTTTTTGCAGACTCTTAGAATTACAGTATAGGCTTATAAGGAGCCACAAACATCATCTAATCCAGTGTTTTTCAAACTTGGCAACTTTAAGATGTGAGAACTTTAACACCCAAAAGCCTGCTGATTGGGGAATTCTGGGAGCTGAAGTCCAGACATCTTAACGGCACAAAGTTTGAAGAACACTGATCTAATCCAGGCCTTTGCAATGTGCAGGGAAATCTGTTAAACGATGAAATGTCCCTTTTGTTTTTCATCTTTTCCCTTGCTCTTAAAGCTGTCTGGTGACATAATAATTAGTAACTATCCACACTCAACAAATCTTTGCCCTCTTGTTTTGGGTCTCCCCCGAAATCGCTTTTGTAAGATCTCTGCATTTTTGCAGATTTTGGACTGTACTTGTTCCCAGGGCAAGAGAGTAATGGAAGTCATTCCACTCACCAGACTAGGCAAAATAACAAGTTACTCTTAGAGCCTATGGTTAGAGGTTCAGTTGCCATGATTACCACTCATATCTAGACAGATAATGTTTCGCTCAACTCACCGGGCTTGCAACAGACGAACTTGTTGGTAGAAGAGGAGCGCAGTGAAACTTGGGCAGGGCTTGATTCGATGCTGAAAAGTTCATCCCGTCCAGGTCTATCCATCTTTAGGGCTTTCATGCTACCCTCTCGCCCAGTCAAATATTTTCCCTCATCATCGCGGAAGGCAACCAATCCACCATGGACTTCCAAAGAGTACATGGTTTGTGCAGTAATGTCAGATACCAGTGAACCATTAGAAGCTAAGAGTTTACCTGCCCCATTTCTTAATCCATACTTCTTCACTAGAGATAGAGCAGGAGAAGGGAACAAAAAGAGGTTGACAGGGCTTGGTATTCAATCCTGGAAAATAATCTCAAAATGAATGACTGCAAAGCAGCGCTGCAACTATTCATTTCATTCTAGAATTACAGCAGAGGTTTTCAACATGCCGCCCATTTCCAACATCTTTGTTCTCACCACCTTTGAATTAGCCCAGTTTCCCATAACTATAATCTACTACTGCATACATTTTTTTTACTTTTAAAATCAGATTTAAAGTCCAAAGTGAACCATTCTAAGTGAACTTCTATTCACTTTCTTAGAGGAGGATTTTAAAACTACTTATAGTGGGATTGTGTTCTGTGCAGTACTAAATAGTTCTCTCTTGGATTGGTTTGTTTCCTAGTTCAATAGCTGAAATTGTCTAGATCTTTTTAAACCACAAAACCTGTTCATCTACTTTCTGTTTTCCTTCTACCAAAGAATCTCTGCATCTCATGAAGGTTGGAAAGAGTTTTCATTTTAGCAGTTCGAACTCATATTCACCTACTTGTAGAGATACATTTCTAGAGATGTTTCAAGAAATCTGATTGCAACATATGGTATCTCATCCCAACATTATTCTCATCTTATCTAGAGAGCTCCTAATTTTTTTCCACCTTGGTTTCCAACTTAGAAATGGTTGGTCCTGAATCTAACGCAGAACAGAGATCAGAATACATCTATCTATAATGAGACATTTCGGGGTTGGAACATTTTAATCTTGAAATATTTTGCATGCCTTTGTTTTTCTCTTCCCAACACTTGGGAGAGCTTTGGTATACCCAAAATAGCCTCTTAAATAATCTGCATGCCTGGAGACTAGGGGCCAGTCAATCTAAGAATGGAAACTTGTATAGATATGATGTTAAATAACATCTTTGCACATCCCTCCCATTTTTCCTGCTTTCTAAATATCTTGCCTGATAAAGAAGCCTTGAAAATATTATGGCTTGCAACTATAATGTACATTCTTCAGTTAGTATAAGAAAGATACTGTCTCCTTGGTTGTGTTTTTGTTTTGTGGACAATATGGCTTGGCTTTCTTTTTAAATATATGTGCTTAGTAAAAGTATATTTTTGAAAGAAATGTTTTTGTTTTAGTGCATTGGTTTTAGCTTTGCCCCCAGTTTAGATGTTAAAATTGCATCTGTTTTCTTATCAATCTTATTTTCTTTCCAGTACTGTATTGAGGCTTTCTATGTATAGATTCTTAGTATAAGAATTGGAGACTATGGCCTCCAATTCCAATAAAATCAGATGCATCAAGGCACATAATCGGAGTTAGGAACTGGAAATTAATTTTCACATCACTGTTCATGGCTAGCTTGTCCCCATGTGTACTATAAAGTAGGACCATATGGACTGCCTTTGATAGAAAGAAGAATCTGAAGTGAAGAGGACTAGACATTTTTGCAATGTATTATAAAGATGATTGAATTTGGGCATGGAAGCCTCCCTGGTGAACATATCCCCCTTTTTGGCTTCAGTGCATGCTTGTACTACTATCTAATTGGAATTATCCAAGTCACCTAACAAATGCTGTTAAGGAAATCAAACTTTGCACTATCCATAGTGACTTCCTGGGTAAGCAGAATTTGAATTCACCTGGTATATATGGGGACAATTGCCTTCTGTCAGCATTGTGTGCCTTGGAATCCAGACCTATTGAGGAGATGCAAATGACTCAAGCTTAACTTTTTCACATATTAAAACAGGATTATTTTAGGAGCTTGTCTGGCTATCTTAATAGTTTTTGGGTATGGAACATTAGCAGATATGGAAACGTTACTCAAACATGATCATCATTTTATCTCTTACCCTTCTTCATTATGATGCTCCCTTGATATGATTGAAATATAATATAATTTCCCCTCTTAATTTTCTTTTCTCCAAGACAAACATACCCAGATTTCTTGGTCTTTCCTAACAGGGCTTAGTCTCCACTTCTAGCTTCTAGTCTAGAAAGGAGTTGAATGAGAGGGAACATAATAGAGCTGCACAGAATGATACATGGTGTGGATAAAGTGGGCAAGGAGAACCTTTCTGAAAATACCAGACCAGAAGTCATCCAATGAAATTGAATCTTGGAAGAAGCAAGATCAATACAACATTTTTATTTAATGCAACAGGTAATTAAACTTTGGAATTTGATGCCATGAAACGTGATGCTGCCTCAGGGATTGAACCAGTTCATGGAAGTCATGGGGATCAATTAGCTTTTAAGGCACTGTAGTTGCCTCAGAAGCCCAACTGATGGGAGATTAGTGGGCTTCCCTATGCAGATGGTTGGCCACTTTGAGGTCAGACTGGCAGTTGGGCCAGGGATCCAATCCAACAGGTTGCTGCTCATGCTGATATGTTATATAAGCCTGTTCATCTGAATAATTCTTAAAATATGAGCCTTCAAATGAAGTTTGATGTGCAGAATCCAATGGAACTATTACTTTACATGATTTGTATTTCTACTGCGACATCTTAAATTATTTTGCCTTTCTGACAACCATGACAGCTGATAATTTATAAGATCTTTTCTCATATGGAAGATTATCAAAGCAGATATTACCTACTCTATATCTATTCATTTAATTTTCTTTTCTTAAGAGAAGAAATGGTAATTTGTTTCTATTCAATTTCATGCAGATTTAGTCCCTCCCTAGCCGTCTGTATCAGTATTATTTTTTTCAATTTTCTTTTTTAGGCTATTGGTTATCTCACATAGGTTTGTTTCAGTTGCAAATCTGGTAAGCACTGGGGCTGGTTATTTGAGAGACCATCTATCTCCAATAGTTTCTGTCCACCTAATAAGACTGGGCAGAGTGGGCACATTCCAAGTCTGTTCTTTTCAACAACACCATCAGTGGTGGGTTTCAAATAATCCCACCACCGGTTCGGTGGGCATGGCTTTGTGGGTGTGGCTTTGTGGATCATGTGACTGGGTGTGGCCAACGACATCACTCACAGCAAGGTTGGCCACGCCCACTCAGTCACGCCTGCACAGGCCAAGCTTAGGGGAGGCTATCTCCATTTCTCTGTCCACCTTCCCACCCCTCCAGACTTTCCGCCACAGCCTCACCTCGGCTGCCCCGTGCCTGCAGTGCCACTGGCCAGCCGAGGGAATGGCCGGGATGGCGGCGGAGGGCTGGGACTGCCCCACCACCCGCGCCTGTCTGGAGGCCGCCTACTTCCCACTGAGCTGCAGCGGCCAGTAGCTGGAGGATTTCTGGGCTTTCTTCCAGTGCCTGGGAGGCTTCTGCAAGCAGCAGGGAACATACCGCCGCATTTTCTTTTGGTGCGGCAGTGGCCAGGGAGGGGTATCGGCTTGCTTTCCTGGCGCTGAAAGAGAGGAGGCAAGATCTGGGCTGGATGCTTCTCCTCCGCACACACTCATGGAGAAGTGGCGAGCCTGCATCTTTCCTCCTCTCTTTCTGCGCAAGGGAAGCTTTTCCAGGCTCCGAAAGAGAGAGAGCAGGGAAGGGCCGGGCCGGCTGCCTCTCCTCCGCAGGCACTAGCCGAGAATCGGGTGGCCCGCCCCTTGCCTGCCACATGTGCTTCACAAGTTTTAAAGGTGCGTGCAAGGCAGCTCGTAGAGAGAGGAAAAATGGGGAGACGCCCGACTTTTCTCTGAACAGCTCTCTTTCTCTCTCCTTTGCTCAGCTGCACCTTTAAACTTACCGCGCTTCACAAGTTTTAAAAAT
>JANHJO010006384.1:0-12102 GCA_032468235.1 Pseudoxyrhopus heterurus | reverse complement strand
TAACATTATTCGGAGGTTATCCTTAAGCTGACGTTTGGGAAGAAAGCCACTTTGGTCCAAATGGATAAATTCTACCAGATATTTTTTTAGCCTTTCAGCTATTATTGATGCAAAAATTTTGTAGTCCGAATTTAATAGAGAAATTGGCCTATAATTTTTAGCCTGATTTAAATCTGCTCCTTCTTTGGGGATTAGTGTGATATATGCTTCTGACCACGATTTGGGGGTCTTAGCCTGCAACATGACCGCATTCATGACTTCCCATGATAATATACTGGATATTTTTGAACCCCAAAGAAGCTTATATTCAGAACTGCAGTGGCAAAAGAAGCTTATTTTCCACTGAATGATATTCTGGTTTTGGCCTCCCTTCCTCCCCCAAAAGCTGTCAAAAAACCTTAACCATTTTTTTTCTGCTTATGGTGGACTTGCTGCCTCACTGATCTGAATCGCTGCTTGGGAATTGGGAAAACAACTAGGTAAGTTTATTATTACAGTCAAAAGGAGACTTGCTGGCTGCATCAAGAGAAATGACACATTTGGGAACATGTCATTCTGTTTGAATCCCCATGGGGTGTACTGGGGACATGTCCCTTCTGAATTATTGGATCCCTCTATGTGAGGCAGCAATTATTTGAGGTTGCTAGCATGACTCCTAATTGGTTGACATTTATGGGATTTCTTGAGTGGCTCTAGCTGTGTTTATCCTCTTTATGCTGTATTTCCAGATCAAACATTTTGTCTCCTCCCCTCTCAGGTTTGAGCTATGAGACCAACTCCACCTGCTAAGAAACAACAACCCAAAGACTATAGTCCTAGGACTTTTGCATCAGGGATTATATATTTTTAAGAAACTGAAATCTAGTGATTGTTTGCTTTTGAAGGAAGATGAGGATGAGAAGATTTCAGAATAGAAAAGCTCATTTGAATGCTTAAAACTGAAATAATTTTGCTAACTTTCAAAGGGTTTTTGATTGATTTAGATTGTGAGGCACTCTAGATGGTTGAATAGCAGATTTCATAGGGGAAACTCCTATCCTTAGAAGCCAAGTAAGAGTCATCCTCTGAGGCTTAAATGGGCAATTGTTTTTGTGCAGTGGACTCAGATGAACCACAAAAAGCAACAGGATTGCTGTGCTGTTCCAAAAGGGGTCTGCCACCCTACAATCACTTTGATTTTTATTCACAAAGTGCAACATGTACTTATTCATATTGTAAGCTAATTGTGAGTGGAGATAGAAGTAGAGGTTTTTTTTTATATAATATACCATATATATTTGTTGTTCTAATTTGGCTTCTGTTGAAATTAATAAAATATTCTGTGCATGTTTCTATTATGATTTTTCTTTTTCTTTTCTTTTTTATCATTTCCTTCTTTACTGCTGCCTGGCAGAAACCAAAGGCAAAAATGATGGGCTGTTCTGCTCCATTTATTACAGCATCCTAATAGCATATGTTTTTCATGAAGGGAAGCAGCTAGCATAAAACATTTGCCAAAGAGTGACGGAAGGTAATTTGTTCAGTTTTTTTTTTTCCAAGCACAAAATGTTTGTCCAAAAGGGCAACAGTTGGAAAACCTTTATGCTTCCTTGGCACAGTAGATCAAGGACATTCCAATAATGTCATTTCTTAACATACTAGATTTTATTTTAAACATGTGAATAAAAATGTATAGTTTAATTATTGAAATATAAATGTAATTATCAAGTGTTATATTCCCATATTAGGATTACCTTTAATGAAAAGTAGGCTTCTTCTTATCTGTCTGTTTGTATGTCTGTGTATCATTTCTCTGTCATTTATCTTAAATGGAACTTTTGTTTTTGCAATATATCATTAAATAATTTTAATTCAGTATAAAGATCTGTAGTGGTAAAAAGCTGGTGAATCTATTCCCCTGAAAAATGCATTTCAGATCAGTAAGAAAGAATTGAAGTAAAACATATTGTAATCATTATCACCCAAACTAGGTAACATCATCAGTGTTACTCTATCACTGATATTGTTACCTAGTTTTGGTAGGTAGGTCCAATATTTGAGGGGCTCCTACAAAGATGAAGGGGTTAAACTATTTTCCAAAGCACCAAAAGGCAAAATGAGAAACAATGGATGGAAAGTAACTAAGGAGAGAAGCAATCTAAAATTAAGGAGAAATTTCTTAACATGAGAGCAATTAACCAATGGAATAAGTTGACTTCAGAAGTTGTGTGTGTTCTACTACCGGAGGCTTTCAAAAAGAGACTGGGCAATCATTTATCTGAAATGGTATAGGGTTTCTACTTGAGCAGGGGGATTGGATTAGAAGACCTCCAAGGTCCCTTCCTATTCTATGTTCTAGCACCAAGGACCCTTTATTTCAACTGTAAGCTACAAAATATTTTCCTTTATTAGTGACCAAGATGGGTCATAAACCATCTCCATAATTTGCTATGCTCAGTTCTTTACAATATCATCACCAAGGGACTGACCTGGAGATTTATTATCTCAATGGTGAGATAATAAGTGGCTTATAAATTTAATAAACAAACAAACCAAATACTATTCCAATCCATCTGCAGGGCAACTGGTTAGTGAAGGCTAACCTAGATACAATGGAAGTAAATGTCAGAATTCTGAGAGTGGCATTGTGCCTACTCCAGCAATAGCACACCAAAATGCCAAGATGGTACTAATTATGAAGGTCTTTATTTAGCATAGCATTAGAATACAGCAACAACAATATAACAAGCAAGATCAATGAGGAATAACTATAGCAGGATGGTAGACATATTTATACAGTTCTAGAGAGTGGGAGTAAAGGATGTCACATGGCTAGGCAACAAGACTAATGACACCAACAGGATAGGATGTCAGGAAAGGATATAATTATCTTGGAGACAGGAAGGGAAGTAATTATCTCTAGGAAGACCATTGGTGTGTGGGAAGATAGCTATACCTGGGAAATGTGTGGGGAGCAATCCATGCAGGATTCATTCAGGATGTGGAAATATACAACACAATATTGTCAACAGTAAAGTACTATCCTATCATTCTTGGTTTCTCATAAAACTATTCTGAGTTTTCTGCTCTTATTTCCAATCTCTTGCCTTCTTCCGTTATCTCTATTCTGATTCTCTGCTAAATGTTAATGTCAGGTTTTGCATTAGCAGGAAGAGATAAACAGAGCCATTGGTTCCTTCCTTCTTTCTACATGGGACCAATCAGTAGAGAGAGAAAAAAGTCAGAGGACTACAAGAGGAAGGAGTCTATTCATCATCTCTACACACCTTCCTTTAACCATCCTCCTATGCCCCATTTTGTTGTATCCGGAATATACTTTTTTTTACAAAAACAATGGATTCATGAAGTGAAATGAGTTATAGAAATGAAATTGTTTGTGATTTCTCCCTGCTTCTCTTTATGGAGTCAATATAGTTACTCCCGTCCTGTGTTGAGAGACATGAGGTGAGGTGGAATACTTGTGCCATCATTTCAATTTTATGATATTTCAGGTCTCAGTCAGTCATGCTGTTTACCACATGCTGCTCACACAAATGTCTATTTTAAGCCACTTCACTGTTATATTATTTAGAATAATAGAATAATGGAAGGGACATGGGAAATCTTGTAGACCTCTTGCTCAAACAGGAGGACCTATACAATTTCAGACAAATGGCTGTCTCAAGTTTCAGAAAGTTTTCTGTATATTTTATACCAGCCTGTCCACCAGCATGAGAATGGAAAACATTAATCAGAGACTGGAAGATATGGAGAATATGTCTGCACAAGCTGTAACCCCCACTAAACCAGGGGTATGCAACTATGGTCCTTTAAAACCTGTGGACTTCAACTCCCAGAATTCCTGAGCCAGCCATTAGACCTTGTGATCTGTGGACTATGAACCAGTCCACAGGTTGTAACGGGGGCCATAGTTGCTCACAAAGGCCCTATTTGGTCATCTGCTTTAAATCCAATGTAATGGATAGCAAAACATAGTCAATTTAACACATTTTGTAGCTGTTATTGAATACCGAATGCTTTGAGAAAGAAAGCACTACTTTAATAGAGAAATAGCCAAGGTCATGAGTTAGAGATGAGATGAGGGGAAGCCTATGGAATCACAACAGAATAAAACATGTTTGTAGAGCATGTTTATACTATAGTTAGATATAAGTAGGGAATGGCCCTTAACCATTTCATTTTTCTCTTTATTACTACTTACAATAGATTCCATGTGAATAGAAAGCAGAAACAGGAAAATATCAAAAAACAGAGAAATAATTGTCTGTTACTTCCTCCTTAACAGAGATTGAATGCAGCAGGCAAGATTACAATTGGTCGGACAGATCTAAAAGATACCAGAAGACAGTGAGTTTCCAGGTGCAGTCTTTGATAGACCAGAAACTTTGGTAGCCCTTGCATTGTTGTTCTCTTTCATTTAAAAAAAAAACCTGTGCACAGCTGCAAGGAAATAATAACAAAAAAGGATTAAAATTCTTTTTACTAACTGTCCTGAGCAGAATTGGCCAAATTCTATAATCCAGGATGCTGATGGCATGCTTTATAATTTTATTCTCTTTGTTGAAGGCCAGCAAGCTAGAAGCAAGCTAGAGTTATAACAATTGATTTTGTAAAACACTATTCAGTAGTGTTTATAATAAAAGTCCTACTTACTTACTGTTTATCTTTATAAATAATACAGTTCAATATTTCTATGTGCAAAGAACAGAACAAAACAGAATAGAATAGAATCACTAGGCTTCAAGGGACATTGAAAGCCTTCTAGTCCAACCCTGTGCTCAAGATAGGAGTCCTTATAGCATACAATTGAGATCGGCCAATCTTTTCTTGATGTCTATTGTGATGACTCCCTTGGATGCTTTGTTGACAATATTGTGTTGTATATTTCCACATCCTGAATGAATCCTGCATAGATTGCTTCCCACACATTTCCTAGGTATAGCTATCTTCCCACACACCAATGGTCTTCCTAGAGATAATTACTTCCCTTCCTGTCTCCAAGATAATTATATCCTTTCCTGACATCCTATCCTGTTGGTGTCATTAGTCTTGTTGCCTAGCCATGTGACATCCTTTACTCCCACTCTCTAGAACTGTATAAATATGTCTACCATCCTGCTATAGTTATTCCTCATTGATCTTGCTTGTTATATTGTTGTTGCTGTATTCTAATGCTACGCTAAATAAAGACCTTCGTGATTAGTACCATCTTGGCATTCTGGTGTGCTATTGCTGGAGTGGGCACGATGCCACTCTCATAATTCTGACATGCTTCCCCAGTTATCTCTCCAGATGTCAACTTGGAGGAAGATGAACCAGTTCCAAGCACAACTGGAGGGGAGTTGGTTAATGTCTCCAAGCAACCATCTGAGAAGAATTTGGCTCAAACACAGCTGCAGCAGGACAGCCCAGAATCTGCAGGTGGGGAAGCCTGCAGCTAGAGTCAGTCAGTGATGAGGAAGAGGAACTACCTGCTGTACTGATCCAAGAACACAGGGCAGAGAAAAGGCTGGAGCAGAGAAAGTCAGCCAGATTACTGGTGAGGACAAAGCCTCACCCTTCTTGATGGGCTGCACCAGAAGCTGACTATTTAGCATAGCAGAGAGAGGGAAGTGATGCTGGGAACAATGTGTTCATTTCCCAGTTGTGTGTTTTCTGATTGTTGTGATTTTTGCCTTGCTTTGGATTGATACTATGCCTTGATTTGAACCATACCATATGAACTCTGGACATTTCTAGCCTTGTGAACCATCTTATATTGTGGATTTAATTTTGCATGGTGGGTTTATTTTGATTGGGAAACTTTCAAGTGCCTTGTAGAGTCATTGGACATTGTTCTGTGGACTAGCATTGGTCTGCTTGTGGCTGGATTTAATTGGGACAGTTCTGTTTTTTGTTTTTTTTTGGTGGAGGATGTTGTGAGAGAATATTAATAAATCCACTAAACCACAGTTACATGTGTGTATATGTGCGGGACAGCACATCTATGGAGATTCTCAATCAGCCAGGCCATGGTTGTCCCAGAGGTGTTTTTTTTCCAAAAGACAACTGGACTTTATGGGTTTTTTCTTTGAAAATATTTTGTCTCTCATCCAAGAAGCTTCTGCCATTCAGTACTGAAGAAACGTCTTGGATGAGAAAAACATTTTCAAAGCAAAAACCAAGAAAGTCCAGTTGCCTTTTAGAAAAAGTACCTTTGAGACAATCTTTTCTTTAAAACCTCCACTGGTGGAGCATCCACAACTTGGGAGGCAAGCTGTTCCATTGATTAATTATTCCCACTGTCATGATTCATCACAGACTGGATCAAGGTTATTCAGCCCCACCCAAACTGAAAGCAATTACTTATATATCCAAAATTAAATGCTGTTCTGATTTATACCTAGTGTTGTACCAAAGCCTTAATTGCCTATTGACTAGGCAAAAATGAACTATCTATTATTGTATCTGGTATCTATCTACTATCTGTTATTGAAGAGTGATACTAAAGAAAAGTGGAAATGTCTCCTTGATATAAAAATATATATATTTAACTTTGGTATTTCCCCCAGAAGGCAGAAAACCTCCCCTATCTTTTCTGGTTTAGAGGATCTTCCCTCTTGTGCTAACAGTGACATGTGCTTATGTAAAAATCTTAACCCAGCTATATTTTCAAATTACTTGGAGTTAACCTATGTTCTTTTGCCCACTAAAACTTCATTCTAATCTAATTAAGCAGCAGATATGTCAGCAAGATGGATTGGGCCTCAGCCTTAACCTTTTTATTCATAGATGTTTAGGACAATTTCTTGCACGGGTTTCCCAAATCCCTGCTGCCCAAGATAATTTAATTGCAAATGGAAGAGAACTGGTGGGAGACGGAAAAATATTTCTGTCTCTTCTATTACATACATATACATCAAACTACTCCCGCTTGAGATGAGCAACATCATGCAAACCACAAAAAATTACAATTGAATTATCATTTAATAGATATCCATGCTGGATAGAGAGAATGACAAACCATTTTTAGCTTCCTAGTTCAGAACTCAAGTTCCAAACAGACTTTGTAATTGTCTGTAAGAAGAATGAGATAATGTTTGAATAATTCTGATTTTGTAATTAAAGATCATTATTTTTTAAAACATACTGTATAGCAATATTTCCTGCATTCTGAATTCTAGGTTTTAACACTGTCTGAGATACAATTTATGGTTTCAGTGAAATAATTATTTTCAGCAGAATCTATAGCAGTTTTTATAGCAAATCTATAGTAAAATAATGACACGTGTGGTGATATCATAAGGTAAATATTATACACTTGCTTCACAATATCTTTTTTAGATTTTTTTTTAAATCTTGTCTTTATTACTTTTATAAATAATTCAAGGCTTCTGACATACCTAATACTTCTTCCTCCTCCCAATTTCTCCTCAATAATAACCCTGTGAGGTGAGTTGGGTTGAGAGAAAGTGACTCACCCAAAATCACCTAGCCAACTTTCATGCCTAAAATGGGACTAGAACTCATGATCCCCTGATTTCTAGTCAGATGCCTTAACCACTAGACCAAATTGTCTAATGTCTGATGTAATGTGAATCAGGATATTTGTATGGAGACATCATGCATTTTCTGTTATTTATCCCCTTGCTCTGGCTCCAGTGGTGACATACAAATAGATTGGATGGGCTCATCCATATTAAAACTTGTCTTAATATGTATTCATTTAGCATTTAATAAAATTATTGTTTTATTATATTTACTTTTTAATATGATTTTTATATTTTTTTTCATACTCATGGTTTTTTATAAGTAGTTTTATCCACCATTCCTCTCAAGAAAGGTGCCCATTATCATTTTTGGTGAGATGGACAGTTGTTTATGTTTGATAAATAAATAAAACTACATGCACGTGAGGAAAATTAGAAAGAATACAATGCTATGTGAACAAACTAAGTAGTTTTTTTTCCCCTCTCTTGTGCCACTGCTACATTTGAAAGAAAAAGCAAAAATGTTAGAAGTGCAGCCCTGACATTTGTAAAAGAGAACATGGCAACTTTGTCAGTTTGATTGGCAGGAAAAATAATATTTTTAAGGCCTAGGTAGAAAAGAAAGCTGTGTTATTTCTTCAAAACAGCAAAAGAAGAAATACGTGTAAGATGCTACAGGATGAAAATGACAGTTCAAAGCTAGAGCCCAGAATTTATCGTTTGAAAACACATAGCAAGAAATAAGAAATAAGGATTAAAAGAGCAGAAAGAATGCTACCTTATATAGAAGATGCAAACTATGCTTGTGCCAGTGTTTGTGTATGAATGCTATGCTGAACAGCAATGTTTGCTCTTGAAAGAGTGTATAGATATAGTTAATGGACTAGGAAATCAATGGGACATGGTTATTTCCAGTTACAAACTCTGTTAGAATGACAAGGATATGCATAGTGGAGGAAGTTTATATAAAAAAAAGACCATTGAATCAAGTTATCTTGACATTTCCAAAGGAACAGATCATTTTATGGAGTCACTCTGAGTGAAAATACCAAGTCATAAAGATTCAAACTAGTTGTGGACTGTCATCTCCCTAACTAAGATGTTAAAAGAGATCTGGAAATGGAGAGGGAAATTATAAAGGCATCCTGAAAAGGAAGTCCTGCAATTATGGAATATTTCAATTAGTCCCGCATTGGCTGTGTTAATATGTGTTCAAACTGTGAGACACAGGACATGTTTTTAGGTACTATAAATAACTGTGCTAGAACAGTTGCTCATGTAATCAATGAGTGAGGGAATAATACAAAACCTACTCCTAAGTAGTGCCCATACTTAATAAGAGAAACACTTGTAGTCAAACCAATTGGGAATAATGATACAGTGCAATTCAACATAAAAAAACCTATGACAACCTAATATAGCAAGTCCCAGTCATATTTAACTGCGATAAAGGGAACTTCTGGCCTGGAGATCACCCAGTGAAATTGAATCCTGAAAGAATTGGTGCAGACAAAAGGAAGTACTCTTTTACACAACATGTAAGAAAACTTTGGAATTCACTATGAGATGTAGTGCTAGCTACCAGTTTGGCTGATTTTTTAAAAAGGTCTAGGCCAATCTATGTAAGACATGGGAATGAATGGCTATTACCCCTGATTGCAGTTGGACTACCTCTGAGGACCATCTGCTGGCATGCTAGTGGGCTTCCTTGTGCAGTTGTTTGCCCCTGTGAGAACTAGATCATTGGACTAGATCAGGGGAGTCAAATTCAAGGCCCATGGGCTGGATGTGGCCCATGGGGTGCTTAGATCTGGCCCACCAGGCCACCTTGGAATCAGTGAAAGACTGGTCTCTGGCACACGGCCCTCCTGAGCTCCGTTTTTGCTGGCTGACCATTTGGGCCACCACAGGTACCCATGACATGAGTGACATCGAGATGGCCATGCCCCCCTGTCCACACACACTCACCCAAGGTCAAACACAACCCCGATGTGGCCCTCAATGAAATCAAGTTTGACACCCCTGGACTACATGGTCAGGAGTCTGATCCATGAAAGTGCTGCTTATGTTCTTATGGTCTAACTATATCCACGTCCTAATAGTTTTTTTTTAATTCCCAAGATACAATTTCCCTATTTTGTATGCATGCCTTGTATTGTCCTTCCCTAAATCTAATATTCCTTCCAGTTGAAATTTGTTCCTCTCAACCAAAACTTCAAACAATCCAGTTAATTCAGTATGAAGGTGGGGAAATACGGTAATAATTGTTGAACAAGGATGTATGCCTATTTCTTCCAATCATATTTAGATTAACAATGACAGCTTCTTAATTTGTATTTTAAAATATCCTAGCAAAGCTAGACCTTACTATAAAATGTTTACAGTCTCATTTTTAAGCCCAGTGTAATAACATACGTTCAGAAAGATCTTGTTACTTGTACACCAGGATCATTTTGAAGAAGTGTAAAAGAAAAGAATAGATTTTAGATTGCCAGGTGCATTGTGCCTGAAACAAATCAACAATAGCTTCAGTCTATTCTCCCTTCTTCTCTAGTGTTTATTCCTATAAAAAGCATTTATAAAGCACATGATGTCACTAAATCCTAGATAGGTTAAATGAGGAATAAAATACACATTGTATTTGATAAATGTACGTTGCCTGTGATACATCTAATGCCTGGAGTTATGCATTTTTCAGTCCTTCAGTTTCAGTAGATGTTATTATTCATTTCAATGGGCGTGGAAATGAGATACATAGATTTGAAATGAGCAGCCTGTCTACCATTCTCCTCCCTCTCATCATCCTAGACATTCAGTTTCACTGAAATCTGTACATTATTTACAAATCAAAGATGTATTATTTGATACTAGAAGTAACTCGTTGGCTGTGGGCAAACAAGTGTCTTCCATATATTGGCATCTCTCCCAGAAATGCTAATAGGCTCAGGGTAGCTTCCAGGATTTCTTCTATCATTTACTCTGCATATTTTAACATAAGCCCCTCCCGCCCTGCAATTTTACTCCATTCTATCTTCACACTCTCTTTTTTTATATGAATCTCTTTATTGTGCTCCTTTTTTTCACCCTCATCAATTGTTGCTTAGTTCTTTAAATGTATTAAGCTGCTTCATAAGCGTGAGAACATAATGAGGTTCTCTCAGTATCATGGGAATGCTCCGAGAAGATATAATAACATGGGAGTTTTTTCCAAAGAATTTTTTTTTTTTTAAAGTAGGAAGCACTGTTGGGCCGCCCAATCTTAAGTCAAGTTAAGATCTTTGTTTTCTGTGTGCACAGCCACTACAGAAAGCGATAGACTCTTTATTAACAATAATTATGGAATTATGTTGATTCAAGGATAACACATTTTGCAATTGCAGCACAACTATTTGCAGATATCCTTAGCTCTATCACACTAGTTTCTCAGTGGATAAATAGGAATTCATCTGTGCTCTAAATGGGCCACTTTGTCCGTGTTCTACTGTCCTCCCATTCTAGGAAGCCTGCTTGGTTAGACAAGTACAGAAGATTAGTAATCCTGCTATGTTTGCTTCATAAAGACCGTATTGTTAATTCAACACCTGCAGAAAGACTGATTAGTTTATTCCTGGTTGCACACTCAGCCAGATGTTTAGGGTGGACTTGTCATTTTTATTTATCTATCGAGTGCTTCCCAAGGGCCTGGGATAGGGAGATGTTGTTTAATGCTATTAAAGGTGTCATTTAGGATGTGTGAATCTCACTGTGGATAGTGAGAAGGGAAGCATATAAATTTAATTCATACATACATACATACATACATACATACTGAAGTAGGATAAATTTAATGTGAACCCTAGTGGAAAGAAAAAAAGAGTAATGAAATAACATTTCTCCTAGGCTTTGAAGTAGTGATGTTCTGCATGGCAAGTAAGCTTTCTAATCAGTATACAATTGAGAGATTCATCCATCAATAACTGCAGCAGACATTATTGAGCCAAATTTTTAAATACAAAATGAAAGAATTGTTGGTTTGAAGCTGGTTGCTTTCTGGCAGACAGACAAGCAGACATACACAGAGAGAAATACAGTTTGTGTGTGTGTGTGTGTCAAAAAGAATTATCTTCTCACCCCTATAGGTGGTATGTGTTTTTCTCAATCTCAAGAGGTCTGGTAGCTTGAGGGTCCTGCACAGTATCATTGCTGCTCCTAGCACTGCAATCTTCTGGGCAGAGAGCTCAGATATTGTTCCTGTTCTTGTGCTGATATGATCAGTGCCTCAGTGCTGTTTTTATTCCATCTTTTTCTAGCCACTGGTAGGATTTCCCAAGGTCTTATCTTGCCATGGCATTTCTTCTTGATCTTCCTCACTTATCTGCTGCTGTCTCTCTCAGCAGCTCATCTTTGGTGCCATCTTACTCATGTACTCCAGGATACTGTAGGTTTCATCCAGAGCAGTAATTTTGACACTCACTAAATCCCACCCACCCTCTTACAGACACAGATTAAAAGAGTTCGAAGGAATCTTGTAGGTCATCTATTCCAACCCTCTGCCCAAGCATGCCCTACACCATTTTTGACAGATGGCAGTCCAGTCTCTTCTTGAAAGCTTCCAGTGATGAAGCTCCCACAACTTCCAAAGGCAAGCTGTTCC
>JANHJO010006383.1:27700-37784 GCA_032468235.1 Pseudoxyrhopus heterurus | reverse complement strand
AGTAATACAATCATATAAGATTATGTGATCTAAGATAAGATAACCATTTGTCCGAAATAGTATAGGCTTTCCTGCTTAACCGGGGGGTTGGACCAGACAACCTCCAAGGTGCCTTCCAACTCTGTTATTCTGTTATAAATGACAGTCTTTTGCCAGACTGAAAGTCTGGCAGCAGTCTGGAACATGGCATCATCATGGTCATATCTGGCTTCTAATGTCAGCATCCCGTATCTGAATCAAATGTCTCTCTAAAGTTTATAGACACATCATTGGAAAATGCTGACCCAGCATGATTTGTGAACACAGTAGCTGTATTGTATTGAGATCCAACTCTGGAACCTTAACAGTTTCCTTTTATTCGAATATTAAGCAAGCCAATTCATTTTAAGAGTACAGTACACAACTGTTGGAGGAATATTACTATATTCTTTTGCTTACCAATTAAAAACAGACGTACCTGTTTTAGATAACATGAGAATATTGCCAAAATGTCAGGTTTGGGTGTTCCCTTCTCCTCTTCCTTGAATTCATGAGACCCCATATCCTCACACCAATACTATAAACATATCCCTGAGAATGATGAGCTGCAGGAAATCATGTTATAATGATACAAAACCTGCAAAATGTCAGTACGTTGAAGTACACTTTAGAGAAGGGAACTTGATTCATAACCGCCATTTACATTGCCATGTTTCAAACGTCATAACATGTAATTCAACCCTAACAGTCCATCTTGGATTCTTTGTTTGGATGAAGAAGCTGTTTGTGGCAGAAACGCCTTTACTTCTGATATTTACAAGCTGCTTTGGGAGACTTGTTAGCTAAGAGTGAGATGGAATGTTGAAAAAGTAAGCAACACTCTTTTTAACAACATGCAATAATACTGGGATTCCAAAGGCATGGAGAACACTTTATGAAGAATAAAGGGAGACAAATATAAAAGCATGTACTCTGATTTCATTACAAAAGAAAAGCCACTTGCTAGAATAAATATACTGCTGTGAGTCCCTGGGAAAATGAAACTGGAACATGCTATAAGGGCAGCACATAAACTAAAAGCCAAATTAGATTTAAGCTTTGGCTAAGTTACACATTCTCCTCCTGTGCTGACCCTTTTATGACTAACGCCCAGGTAATTTAGCATGTCTCAGACCTCCATCCAGATCAAGAATTGTTGAAAAGGAGTTGATTTTTTTTTTCCCCTGCAAGGAGGCCAAAAGGGCCCTCGGTAACCAGCCCAGCAACAAGCTTGTTTATTGAAGACTGAGTGGCTTTTTCAAACTTGCCTCCAAACCTTTCGTCACAGCCAACCTTTGTTCTCCCTCTTCTCTTCAGGTCATTTTGCCTGGGATAAATACTTGAAAGAGACATGTTCCATCCCAGCTCCTGCCCATTGCTTCAAGCAGGTAATGGAGCATTCCATGTTCTAAAAGAGTTGGGATGAAGGGGTCTGCTTCTAGTCGGCTCATATACAAGTATGGAATAGACTCCTCTGCCTTCTGTTGGTGGGAGAAGAACAAACAAAGCAGGTACCCGGTTGTAAATTCTATACTAGAACAGAACTGAAACAAAAAAAAGGTGCACTATAAGTTCTAGAGTTGATGAAATAGCTCAGGAACCTTAGTCCACAGGTATTGCTGGTTTAACATGGGCTCTGTGTACCTAAAGGTACAGGGAGTCCTCGCACTTACAACCACAACTGGGACCAGAATTTCTGTTGCTAACCAAAGGCTGAGTCACACTCAATTTTGCAATCATTTTTGCCACCATTGTTAAGTGAATGACTGCAGCTGTTAAGTGAATTATACAGTCGTTAAATGAATCCAGCTTCCACCCTTGACTTGGCTTGTTGGAAGCCTGCTGGGAAGGCTGCAGGTGGCATTTACGTGACTCCAGGACACTGTAACCCATCATAAATACACGCTAGTTGCTACACGCCTGAATTTTGACCCTGGAGATGCTGCAGTGGTTGTGTGAGCACCAGTTATAAGTCACTTTTTCAGTGCTGTTGTAACTTCAAATGGTCACTAAACGAATCGTTGTAAGTCGAGGACTACCTGCACTTCCAGATAAGACATTTCCTGTGTTTTTCTTACAAAATAATTCCAGGAAAAGGGAATTCATTTACTTTTTGCTTCCCACTTGTGACCTCTCCCTCTCCTCTTTTTCCACACTGCTTTTACTTGCTTTTAACATTGAAATCTATTAGAGGGAAAGAGACAGAAAAAACACTGACAATGTGAGGAACTAACCTGAAAGGACCTAGACCATTGCACAAGCATTCATAATACTTTATGATTGTTTTAGACTTGATGTAAACAATTGCTTTGGACTAAACGTTAATTAAACAGGATTATTGTCATAATATCTCAGCTCAGATGTGACCTGCTGGGTATTGTCTTTGACTAGAATTTTAAAATAAAAGCTACCGTACTTTTGCATAGATGGAATGCACTGTAGTAACCAAAGGGAATAATTGCCCCTCAAAAAGTCAATGTATAATTCTTGGCATGCACATTGTTTTAATATCATTTGCAAAGTGAAAGTACAAGAAGCAAAGATTTTGGAGTACTGCGGACGTATCAGACGTAATATGCTTGTAAAGGCACTGGGTGTAATTCCTAGCATGCTCAGTTCAATGGGATCAAAGTAGGCAATATCGTGGGAATTGGGTAAATGATCTGTCTGACTTGCATAAGGCAGCTTACCATGACCTCAAGAGTGTTTAATGAAGAAGGTAAGCATGGAACTGGTTTTATAGTAATAAGGTGGGACAGTTTTGTTGGAGTATGAAATTCTGCCTGTTTTACCTCAAAAGATACCGAAGAACAAAAGGAAGGAGAAACATTTAGATTTTTATGTCTTCAGTTGAAGAGAATTAACCTTCCATTGATGGTTGGGTTTTCCCCCTTTTGCTTATCCTGTTAATTTCTCTTTGCATACTGACTGTGAATCACAGCCCCAAATGTTTTATTGATGTTCAGAAGCCAGGAACAATGTAGGGAATGAGGAGTTCGGGGAAGAGTATAAAATGGACTGCCGAAAGGGTGAAGTGTGACCAAAAGCCTTGTTCTCCTCAGTCTTATGCCCCGCCCAGCAATGAATTCAAGATCAGCATGAAATTAGAAGCCCAAGACCCTAGAAACACCACGTCAACTTGCATTGCCACAGTGGTGGGGCTGACAGGTGCCCGTCTCCGATTACGTCTCGACGGCAGTGACAACAAGAATGACTTCTGGCGTCTGGTGGATTCTGCAGAAATCCAGCCCATTGGCAACTGTGAAAAAAATGGGGGGATGCTCCAGCCTCCTTTAGGTGAGTTGAAGCCTCCTTTGGCCCAAAAGAGGGTTGCTGCTTTCATCAATACCCTGGCATATGATGTTTTTACAAATATGATGTTCTTGACAGACTTGAACATTGGGCGCTATCTAACAAAGTGAAACTCAATGGTGAAAAAAGTAAGGTTCTACATTTAGGTAAGAAAAACAGTACAGGTGGTACCTCGCTCAGTAGTAGTATCTGTGAGAGCCATGTGCTGCAGCTGCCAAAAAAGCCAACACAGTTCTAAGCTGCATAAACAGAGGGATAGAATCAAGATCACATGATGTGTTAATACCACTTTATAATGCCTTGGTAAGGCCACACTTGGAATACTGCATCCAGTTTTGGTTTCCACAATGTAAAAAAAGATATTGAGACTCTAGAAAGAGTGCAGAGAAGAGCAATAAAGAGGATTAGGGGACTGGAGGCTAGAACATATGAAGAACGGTTGCTGGAATTGGGTATGTCTAGTCTGATGAAAATAAGGACTAGGGGTGATAACAGTGTTCCAATATCTCAGGGGCTGCCACAAAGAAGAAGGAGTCAAGCTATTCTCCAAAGCACCTGAGGGCAGGACAAGAAACAATGGGTCTACTAATCAAGGAGAGAAGCTAGAACTAAGGAGAAATTTTCTGACAGAACAATTAATCAGTGGAACAACTTACCTCCAGATGTTGTAAATACTCCAACACTGGAAGTTTTTAAGAAGAGATTGGATAACCATTTGTCTGAAATGCTGTAGGGTTTCCTTCCTAAGCAGGAGGTTGCACTAGAAGACCTCCAAGGTTCCTTCCAGCTCTGTTATTCTATTCTAAATACAGTGTCTGCTAATCCAGGAGGCCTCTTGTTTTACTAATTGCCTCTTTGTTGTGGTTAGTAGGTAGAGGAAGTCCCATCTCTTTTATATAACTCACTCACCATTTTCAGAAAAGCTCCTGGCCTCTTCTGCTAATGCTGAAGAGGAGGAAAATCCCTCATGACTTCAATAAACCACAAGCACCTGGTGCTCTTGCCATATCTAACAGAAAATGACATCTATAGGAGTCTTGCTTTGTCTTCCTGAAAAGCACATTCTGTTATCAATTCTTAAATTTGCTGAGGTTAATTCTGCTTTCCTCTTTGCTGTCCATTTATTTATTTAAATGAATTTATATACCGCCATTTACCAAGGGACTCAGGGCAGTGTACAACAAGATAAAACAATATAAAAAACAATGTATAAAAAGATGAGGATTAAAATACACATTCTCACACCACTGACTTTACTCCCAAGCCTGCCGGCACAGCCAGGTCTTCAGTGCCTTGCGGAAAGGTAGGAGACTGGATATGGTCCTAATTTCCGGGGGAGGTTGTTCAACAGAGTCGGAGCCGCTACAGAGAAGGCCCTACCCCATGGACCCGCCAGCCTACATTGTTTGGCTGATGGGACCCGCAGGAGGCCAACCCTGTGCGATCTAACCGGGCACTTCTTATGGTATCCTCGCTCAAGTGTCCAAAACTATGTGCAGGAGATGACCAGGCTGAACTCAAGGGAAGGGTCAGACACGTCATTAGTCATGAATCTCTGCATGTCCACAACAGACCTAAGTCCAACCCATCTTGAATTCCTTCTTAACTACCACTAATTTCCTTTGACTGTTAGTATAGGCACTTCTCAATTTACAACAGTTTATTTAGTGACCGTTTGAAGTTACAATGGGATTGAAAAAAGTGACTTATGGCTGTTTTTAACACTTATGACCACTGAAGCATCCACCATGATCATGTGATCAAAATCCAGACCCTTGGCAACTGGTTCATATTTATGACAGTTGCAGTGTCCTGGGGTCATGGGATCACCTTCTGTGACCTCCTGGCAGGCAAAGTCAATGTGGAAGCCAGATTCACTTCACAACCGTTGTTTCTAACTTAACAATTTCAGTGATTCACTTAACAACCGTGGGAAGAAAGGTTGTAAAATGGGGCAAAATTCACTTAACAAATATCTCACTTAACAACAGACATGTTGGGCTCAATTGGGGTCGTATGTCAAGGACTACCTGTAGTTCAGATTCTCGTAGAGAACTTAAGCTTGCAGTAAATCTTTATACTCATTTGAACTGCCTGAATTTCCCAGCGCTTGACACTGCATTTCATAAAACCAATCAGATACTATACCTTGATTAAATTTTTCAATTTTTATTTATGCAAGTTCTGGGCTTTAAACACATGAGTTATTTCATTAGTGTTGAAAGACTGGTGAACAACAACAACCATCACAACAAAGCAGATCCACTTCTCCCATACCATTCTCTGTATTGTATTCTAGTTGAAAATTTTGAGGTTGTAGTTTCAAGACTTCTGGAGAACATTATCTAAGGAAGGCTGGTCTTAATGCTGAGCTAAAATGTGCACAAAGTGATATGAAACATGACATACTCGTAATCACCATTAACCTGGAATCAGCTCCGGTTGACATCATTGCATGTAAGAACTCTCCTTAGATGTCCTCTGAAGCCCATGAGAAGAACAAGTAGGCATGGTTTTATATTCCTTTACACCAGCATTATAAATGATTACCAATGTTATTAAATAGTTGTTTAAAACAAAACGCACATGGCGGAATAAGACTACTAAGGTATGAGGCCTTTGGAAAAGAGATCATAAATATTTCAAAAAAAAAAAAAAAGGGAGCAACTTCAATGGCTTAATTAAAGAAAGACTTAGATTCCTCTGTTAGGAATTAATTTCCTCCTGAGTCAAAATTTGGTAGGTTTTCAGCTCTTACTCAGCTCTCTGAACAATTTTCTGTACTTAAATAAAGTTTGAAAAAATAGATTAAAAGCTACTGGGGGAAAAAAAACAAACCAAAGTGAAGTAACCCTCTGTGTACAAAGCCACACACTTTCCCCTAAAACATTTATCTGCTTATCTTCTACTTACAAAAATAGCATAATAAAACGCAGAGAAAAGATATCTATTTATTATTGGATATGACTGGGCATGTGTGCAAATAACAAATATATTGTTTTACAGACTCTTTTTACCCAGAAAAGGAGAGATCTGAATGGCTCAGTTTTCTCTTCTCTGAAAAATGGTATGGATTTTACCAGCAGTGCTTTCATAATAATTGTATATTATTTGCACATGAACAGGTCTTATGTAACTTTCAAAACGTGAGGAAATATGAGCAAAGATATTACAAGCAAATTTATGCCAACTGAGCACAGGCAAATTCAGGTAGTCCTTGACTTATGATCATAACCGAGCCCAGAATTACAGTCATAAGTTGTTATGGTTGTTAAGTTGCGGAATCAGGGGACTGAGTACAACATTGCAATCATTTTTTACAATAGTTATTAATAAATGTGACAGTCGTTAAGTGAATCGATTTTCCCCAATGCAGATTTTTTTTTTGTTGGAAACTGGATGTAAACGCTAGAAACTGGTAAAACCTCGTGCTAATCATGGAGTCAGTTGGCAAGAACCCAAAATGTGATTGTTTAATTGTGAGCGAGTGTGCAGTCATCATGACACTGAAATGGGTCATAAGTAGCTCAGGAGAGGCCTTTGAATGATCTTTAAATGACCTGTTGTAAGTCCAGGACTACCTACATTTTCAGTCATCTCAAAGGTGCTTTTTCAAGAGGCAACGGAACTTTCTGGTTTTTTCTTTGAAGACGTTTCTCTTCTCATCCAAGAAGCTTCTTCAGCTCTGACTGGATGGTGGGGAATGGAAGGATTTATACTCCTTGCAGACAGCTGGTCATTTGCATCCTTTTCTGGGCTGTATGCATCTCTAACTGAAGTGCAAATGGTTCCTGTAGTCTGCAATTTTTCGGGAAATCTGTTCATATTCCATTCAAAGGGTATTCAGCAGACAGCACAGAAAAGAATGCAAATGACCAGTCAGAGTCGAAGAAGATTTCTCTCAATAAGTAGCTTTATTTCCTCTTTTGCTAATGCATCTTTATCAGCTTTTAAAAGGACCCTTAATTTGAAAACAATTTTATCTGGATCAATTGCTCATTTTAATTAATTGTATTTGTTTCCATTTTTATTTGAAGAAGTGTTATAACCCTTGTTTTAATGGTGTTCTTTTTTTAATTCTCAGTGGAGAAACATTCATGGTTGGTGGCATATTATGCTTGCTAAAAAATAAATCCCCATTCCACCCTAAGGATTTTCACTGGGAAAATAAATAAAAGAAATAAAAACATTTCCTGCTCCTGGTTTAAGCTATCAAAGAAAAACTGTCTGGTTTTTCAAGGCATTTTATCTCCTATCCTTCTAGGAGACATAGGCTGCATCTGAACAACATCGCTGCTATGGAGCTTATTCCAGGAGAATTTCCCACTCCTTAAACATGCAGTCTATTAACAATTTACCTCAAACATCGGGGACGT
The DNA here is from genome assembly GCA_032468235.1 of Pseudoxyrhopus heterurus. Classification (NCBI taxonomy): domain Eukaryota; kingdom Metazoa; phylum Chordata; class Lepidosauria; order Squamata; genus Pseudoxyrhopus; species Pseudoxyrhopus heterurus. Next base: position 30,078 of record JANHJO010006383.1, on the reverse strand, counting down.
CATCTCATGCACCAGCTAACGCTACTGGCAGCAGAAGGAAAGAGGATTCACCATTCAGTGAACCAAGGAATTTAGAGAAATGCATACCTCATTCTGATTTACATCAACTTTGTAAAGAAATCTTGTGCAATGGGGAATTTGCCACAGGTCTCAGAATCCCACCATGTGACCTTTTGCAATAGGAAAAACCACAACAGGCACACGGGGGTTTATGCCTGGTGAATTGCGGCTTGTGTGCCATCGTTTCCCTTCAGAAAGAAAAGTGTATTCAGCACAAGGGAAGAACATGCTGATATTAACCTGAAGTTGTTGATTAATAGCATCTGCATCAGTTCATGTTCATGCTATCAACTGATTAGCTGAGTAATTATTAGAGGAACAACTGTATTCTTAAAATATTTAAAGAAGGGAATTCTACTGAGAAAAAAATAATAATTGGGACAACATATTTTAAAAATCTCCCCCAATTACATTTCATTACATTAAGACTATACAGAAAGATCCATGGAATAATTTGAACAAATCTGGGATTTTGCAGAAAACCTGGAATATAGCACATTTCAAGCTATATGTATTTCATTCCCAAAGTGAAGGTCTCCATGCTTCATTTTCTCCAGAGTTTGAATAATCACAATTAATACAAAATAAAGCACGCCCTTGAAGACCCATTGAGACCAATCTGTAGTACATCCTACATTTAAAATTGCAGTGTGGTACTGTAGCGCTTTGAACTTCACATTTCTAACAGAATAATAGATGAAAGCAAATACAATGCTACAAATTTCTGTAACAGATTTTGTTAGGTTGTGCAACCTGAGCCTATGAACATTCTGCCCATCCTGGTTATTGAAGTGGGCCGGAGAACATTTATTTTCAAGGGGGAGGGGTAATTGTTTAACCTTATAGGTCAGTATCCAATTATTACAATATGAAAAATGTACTGGAAGAGGAAGAGTCATCTGTGATGGGTGGCATATAAATTTAATACATAAATTGAAATGAAATAAGAAAAAAAAATGCATATTTAGTTCAGGAGCAGAGAATGCAACCCTCTTAATTTTCTTTGACTTCTCAGTGGCTTTCAGTACCCTGGCATTTTTCTAGAATTAGACTCTACGGCAGGGGTGTCAAACTCAATTTCATTGAGGGCCGCATCATGGTTGTGTTTGACTTCGAAGGGGCAGTGTGGGTATGGCCAGGGTGGGCATGGCAAGCTTGACGTCACTTGTGTCAGGGGCACCTGTGGTGGCCCAAGCACTCTGCCAGTGAAAACGGGATCCCAAGCTCTGTTTTTGGTTGCGATGGCTTCCTGCAACCCTCTACCAGCAAAAATGGAACTCGGGAGGGCCGCGGGAGGCCCTCCTGAGCTCCGTTTTTGCTGGCAGAGGCACCATGGGCAGGCCCTTCACTGTTTCTAGGTCAGCCCTGTGGGCCAGATCTAAGGACCCCGTGGGTCAGATCTGGCCCGCGGGCCTTGAGTTTGACACCCCTACTCTACAGCAAAATTCCCATAGTTTTTGAAAAGAGCTGTCTCTGAGGATGAGGGACTTTTAATACTGTGGCCCAAACATGTGAATGATTCTCAACTACTACGCTGAAATTTTGGGAGGAATCACCAGGCAAGTGATTGTGTTGTCAGAAAAGCTGATGACATCTAATTTTCTCTGTTTTCCCCCTGCAGCTCCCACTGAAGTCATGGATTACTTTAAGAGGTGTCTGGACTTGTTTTATAATTGATGGAGTAGCAGTAGTTGAAGATAAAATGAATAATGGATATGGATATGGAAGTAGGAGAATATAGATACCTGTAGTTCTGGGGAAACAATAGGATTTACTGTCTGAGGGGTTTTTTTTGAGCAGGGGTTGTATTGTTCCTGCAAGGACATGTGGAGGTTGAGGCTAGGAGTGTCTTCTCTGAGCTTAACCATTTTGGATACTTGGGACCTGATCTATGCAAGCATCTGGTCCAGCCATACATATTCTCCTCTAGTAGTATCCACAACGTGCTCTGCGATAATGGGTCCTGGCTTTGAAAATATCTGTGTTGCACAATGTTATTGAGGCCAAGCAGTAAGGAAATATTACACCTGCTTTTAGATGTGTGCAAAACATTTAAAATATTTGTTACTAGTATTCTAACCCAGAGTGGATATGCTTTAATAATTTTTCCCAATTATTATTCCTAAAATAATTGATCTGATTTGTTCCAAGGAAATGCTGCCAAAATGAAACAAACCTATATGGCTCTTATTCCTTGTACATCCTTACTGAATTTTCCAATTCCAGTTCCAGCTGGAATATGCCAGTTTAGGCTTTTAAACCTGTACCCATTTGCATGGATTCTGCTTTCATTTTTATGCCTGGGCTTTGAGATGTAA
>JANHJO010006380.1:54113-65072 GCA_032468235.1 Pseudoxyrhopus heterurus | reverse complement strand
AGGATGGAAGGCTGAGTCAACCTTGAGCCTGGTGGGATTCGAACTGCTAAATTGCAGGCAGTTGGGAGCTGAATACTCAATTACAAAGTACAGCGTCTTACCTTCTGCACCACTCAAGGCTCTTCAGGTCAGTATAGCGCAGGGGCAGGTGGGCAAGCCCAACTCATCGCCGGCAGTACCGGTTCACCCGAACCGGTCCGAACCGGTAGAATCCCACCCCTGCCCCTGCCTTATGGAATATTCTCCCATCAAAGAGTAGAATGACTCTCAACTCTGTTTGCTTTTCTCAAAGCTTTAAAAACTTGGTTCTGTACTTGGGGCTCGGAATGTGTTAAGAGCCCAGTTACTTGTTTTTACTATTAGTTTGTTCATCTTCATGACTGTCGTTTATACTCATTTATTTTGTGGATGCTTTTACTGTTTTAATGTCTTTTAAATGGTTTAAATTGTTTTAGAATTTTAGAATTGTAAGCCTCTCAGAGTCCCTTGGTGGAGTTGGGCGGCTATAGAAATCGACTGAATGAATGAATACGTAAATTAAATAAAGTCACGTGTTTCAGTGCTGTTGTACCTTTCAATGGTCGCTAAACGAATGGTTATAAGTCGAGGAGTACCTGTATCTGATTTTCTGTCTCCATATGGAAAGATCTAGACCAGGGATCTCCCAAGTTGGCAACTTTTAAGACTCGTGGACTTCAACTCCCAGAATTCCTCAGCCAGCATGGTTGAAGTCCACAAATCTTATAGTTGCCAAGTTTGGTAGACAGCTGATCTAGGCAAGAATTGTTCTTAGTACCACAGAACCCCTGACTTCTGGGAAGTTGCATCTTCCCATCTCATGGCATCTGATTGACTTTCCAATATCTTCCCGTCAATTCAAAACCACCAACCAAAACAGTTGATATTTGCTCTGCCGATAAGAAAAACAAACCAGGATGGTTAGGATTAAGGTTAACCACTATCTCAGGCTCTTCCCCCCAAACACTAGGGCTCAGATGTAACTTACTGGCGATCTGGTGGGGTTGTATGCAATGTGGGATTTCAGATTTTATGGGGGGCCTAATCTTTTTAGTTGTATGTGTGTTGATTTGCTTTAATGGAATGTTGTCTCTTATTTTGTTTGCTGCCTAGTGATAAAGGGATTAATCCATTATAAACGGGATTAATCCGTCTGCCAAGAGAGAAGAATCCGAACAATGAAATTCTGACCGGCAGCTAAATATCCTACAAAGTCGATGGAGCATGTAAGCTGTGTTTTTCGATGGATGAACTATGCTATCTTGGTTTTCCGGTCAACGGCCGGACCAAGATCAAAGGTTTACAAGCTAGAGAATTACCTGCCGGTCATCTGCCTTTTTTTTTTTTTTTGTCAGTCTAGGATAATGAACGGTAATGCTAATTTATTTCATAAACTTTTCCTGAGCCCTAGAACGGTAAATGGGGGATAGGACCAGTAATTGGGGACCAAGGGAGGGGGGTGCAAATATGCTATGCCAGCAGTCCCTGATTTTTCAAGCTTGGTGGCCTGGCGGAAGGAGGGAAGGGGATGGTTCTGTGCGAGTGCGAGGCACGCCCGCAAGCGAACGCATCTCCATGTGTGCGAGGGGCAGGGGCATGCACCTGCCGCTTGTACAAATGGAGCTTTGTGTGCGAGCACAAGTGGAGCTGCGTACGTGCAGGCGCTCGCTCGCTCATGCAGGCGGAGCTGCTCATGGGCAGGCCCTCACCCGCCGCTCCTACGAGCCAGTTCCGAATGGGTTGCGGCCCAGTAGTGAGCCACAGCCCGGGGATTACCGTTATCATACAGTGTTATAATTTGCTTACTTAAAATATTCTGGAGAACAAATCCAATTCTGGAGAAATCACCAAAAAGGGTTTAAGGGTCGCGCTAACTTCACCTGGAGGAAGGAGGAGATTCCCTTCTAAGAGAATGCAAAACAATCCGTAGCGCTAGGCTGGAAAGGCAAAGAACTTGCCTGCTTTGAGAAGGCTTGGCTGACCCCCCCTCCCACCCCCTTGCCTTTTTTTGCTTGCTTTCTAAGCTTGAATAAAACTTTGCAAACCGTGTGACTTTGTCCTGCTTCAATCAGAATAGGGAAGCTTGTCCTTGGGTCCCCTGGTGATAACGGTGGATGCATTTGTATCGGTTTCTATACATGCACTGACTTCCCCATTTCGAAGGCCATCGTGATCCTAGAAAACAGACCCTTTATTTGGGTTCTCTGAAAGATGGGACACTTTATAACAGTTTGTAGGCCTGTTAAACAAGGGGAGGAGGACACATCAGATATTTTTGACATATTTGTCAGCATTTAAGCAGGGTAGACTTTCTATGTCCGTGTGAATGATATCTTCGTTGTTTGTTCCTTTTTTTTTTGTATACATAGTTTTCTATTTTTATTATTAGGGTCGGATGGTTGTTAATTTGTTTCCTCCAATTTTTCTTTATTTTGTATTTTAACTTTGATAATAAATTAAAAAAAAACAACCTGGCACAATGCTGCATTGGTGATGGGACGAGTGGACAAACATCCCTTTCCTTTGACTTCCTCTAGGTTGGTCAGGGAATCTGGAAACCGGAGCTAAAGCAGGGTTGGAGGGGTTTTCTTTTTGACAGAGCTTTGCATAAGTGTGCGGCGATGGCTCACTCATTTCGCTCTCTTTTAGAGCTTCACGTCTGGCAGCGGCTTTACGGCTGCGAGCTGGCGGAAGGCGGGAGCAAAAGAGGGTACGATCTCTACGCTTACGATGGGAAGAACTTTCTCAGCTTCAACAAGGCCACCCTCAACTGGACGGCAGCCAACGCTGAGGCTGAAATGACCAAGAAGAAATGGGATGCCGAGTTTGACAGGGGCTGGCGCAAGAAGATTTACCTGGAAGAGGAGTGCTTTGCCTGGCTGAAGAAATGTCTGGACTACGGCACAGAAGCTCGGACAAGGAAGAGTAAGGATGGCGACACTGAATATGAGGGGAGGGTGTCTATTTACGGTCCGGAGTCTTAATTGGGTGGCAGGGGTGGGCTGCTGGGGGTTCGCGCGGGTTTAACATCCGGTTCGCCCGAACCGGCTGAAACCCACCCCTGTGATGCAGTCCCAGGCATCCTTCCATTCTTTGGGGGCAGTTCCCCGGGGCTTCCCTTGAGCCAGGGAGCAGACCCATAGCTGCATGACCAAGATGCAGATAGTTGGGGATGGCGAATTTCGGGATCAAACATTGTGAACAAATGACATTTTTATTCCTGACAATTCTCTCTGCGTTCTCTCTACACTGGAGCAGAGCCCCCAGTGGTGACGATGAGCAGCAGGACTGAGGTTGACGGCATGGAAAGACTTCTCTGCCGAGCCCACGGCTTCTACCCCAAGGAGATCGATGCCTCCTGGAGGAGGGACGGAGAGGTCTGGCTGGAAGACACCCTCCAGGGGTCCGTGGCCCCCAACTCAGATGGGACGTACCACTACTGGCTCAGTATCTGGATTGATCCCAAAGAGAGGAGCCGCTACCGGTGTCACGTGGAGCATGATGGCCTGCAAGAGCCACTGGACATAGCCATGGAAGAGGCTGGTGAGAAGCTGGAGAAAGACAGGGGGGTCTGGCAGACTCTCCATGGAAGAATCTGGGTGGGGGATATTTGTAGCAACACAATATCTAAATAGGGGAATATCAAGGGTGGGCTGCTACAGGTTTGCATGGGTTCGGGCGATCCTCTAGCTAAGAGTCTGCCCAGTTCAGCAAACCCGTAAATTCCACCCCTGGCTGGCCTCGACCACCCCTCCCATCTCCATCCGTTTTGGATGCCAGGTAAATACAGGGCCTGTGCGGAGGCTCAGGGAGGGAGAAAATGGGCCTCCTGGAGGCTCAGGAAAGCTGGAAACGGGCCCATTTCCGGCCTCCAGAGGGCCTCCGGAGCCCAGGGAGGCCATTTTCACCATCCCAGAGGCTCCTCCAGAGCCCAGGGAGGGTGAAAACACCCCCCCCCCCCATGGTGCAGGAGGCCGACTAGGCCACACCCACCATGGCCACGCTCACTCAGCAACCGGGCAGAGAACTGGTTACTGAAATTTTTGAAGCTTAGAACAAATTATTGCTTTTCAATAAAAGTGCTAATCTGGCATTTCCACCATTAAACAAGATGGGAATCAGTTTATCTAGTGAAGGAATAGAAACAGTTCAAACATATTTTAGTAAATCAATGTTTATAGTGAGATATAAGATGACAAGAAACATTGAAATGGAAATACTGGAGGGAATGAGGAAAGTTCGGTAGCAAATTAATAGATATTGAATCAATAAAAGGAGGAAATTCTATCTCCTGTATTCCTAATATGAATGGACTAAATCGCCCATGCAAAACAAAAGGAGGAGGATGCCAGAGAAAGCAGTAACAACAGCAGCAAACACATATTTAATTCATAAAACACAAAATGGGAAGGTTTTTGGAGAAATGGATATAAATAATAAACCCATGAGAAACATGGAATCATAGATTTGGAAGGGATATTGAACATCTAGGCTAGTGTTTCTCAACCTTCACAACTTTAAGCTGTGTGGATTTCAATTTCCAGAGTTCCTCAGCCAGCAATGAATGAGAAATATTCTTAGCACAAATTCTCATAACATTCGAAATACATGACTCTCTAACTTGAAAGCCTCTAAGAATGCAGCACCCACAACTTAAAGGGCACGTTGTTCCACTCTTTAATAGCTGTACTGGTAATGAAATTCTTCCTTATATCAAGTTTGGATTGTATAAAGCAATTGACATTCACTTCAACAGAGCATTTGGAGGCCTTGTGGAGGCCTTGTGATGTATTTTGCAGAAGTCAAGAGATGATTTAATTTAATTCTTCAACAAAGCAACCGAGTGACCTTAGACCATCTGAGGACACAGTTGTGGAAAAAGGCCTCATCATCACCTTCTCCAATGCTGGATGAAGTGCTTCAAAGCTGGACAGTTTGCAGTGTATGTTAAAGCTGCCTTGCTGGGAATATCGCCACTGACCAGTTTAGAAAAGTTTTCAGGCTTTGTAAGTTTAGCACATGCTGCGGAGTTGTCTCTAGCACTTGCCGAAAATATCAAGTTTAGAAAACCTAAGGCATATTGCTAAGGGGCCTCAAAGTAGACCATCTTCGGAGTCACTGTGGAAAATTCCACAGCATTTGCCAAAGCTGACCAGCTTGGAAACCCCCTCTGGCCAGTGCTGCAGGAGAAGGATTCCCACAGCCTTCTTTTACAGGATTTGCTCTGCAATAACAGACCAAAAGGCAATCTGAGGCATGTCACTTCACCCTTTGAATTAGATGTAATCAGTTTTACTGAAATGAAGAAGTCACTGAAGCTTAATAAACATGTTCACTTTATCTTCCACTAGAACTTCAAGCTACAGTAGGTGGCAGCACTTAGCTGATCTTGACTGGCCCCCAAGGAAGTGACATAGGATTTGACCTGGTTAATTACTTGAATGAGAAACTATCACAAAAATCCCAGGACTAGGCTAGATTGAACTAAACCGACTAGTCTTAAAGCAATGGCAACTACTTTCTGAACAATTGCCATGAAAACTGCCGGAATAGGTAGAGAGAATCAGAAGAGCACAAGGAGTTTTAAGCGTGTCAATCTGCAGACTGATTGACAGCTTTCCATGAAAGTGACCATGTATGCAAAGATATACCAGTGTACACAGCTGAAATAATCCTTTCTCACATTATGCATACCATATATCTTTTGGATTCCCTGCAAATCATCATTAGGTAGTTTGAAATTGTCAGTTTCCATGTATTGGTAAAATGGAGCCATAATGGCAGTTGGATCGTTTGAATGCTCCAATCCAAGGGCATGTCCCAGTTCATGAACTGCTACTAGAAACAAATCATTTCCTGAAGGAACAGAAAAAAAATTGTATTTAATATTTATATCTCCACTTATTTAAGCAATTTACATAAAAGCATAATTTAAGTAAATTTCAATCTGGATTTTCCAAAATTTCAGGACTGGCTGCTATATACATCTTACTCTGTGATGCTCCAGGATGTGTTGAAGATTCCTAAACAGAAGAGAACTCTAAACGTGTTCTTTTAAACATTTTATGGCTGTGAAGAAAAGAAAAGAAAAGCACTGGGAGTTCAGGTATTAAAAAAAAAGCTAAAATAACACTGATTCCAAAAAGGTGACTTCTATATAGCTGTTCAAAAATTTTCAGATTTAATGAGATTTTTTTCTTATTTTGCAACAAATAGACTACTGTAAGTACAGCATAGAAGTATAAATGTATTTCTAAAGCAGAGAAGTAAACAGAGAGCAGACATAATTAACCTCATGCTCTTGTTCAAACAATAATGTTTCTATAAATATCAATTTAATATACAAAAAATTAAAATTTACTAGGCCAATATGTGTACCCTTTATATCTTGAATAGTAAATTGTTATATATTTCACTACTACTTCATATGTTCCTTTGATCTACATTTATGCAGTTCTCATTTTGGTTGCAGATTTTGGAACCCTTGATCTCAAACATAGTATTTCTGCTGAATAATTCCAAATTTCCTGGACCTTTCAGACAATCCATTTTCATCAGTGTCCATGCCAGATGAGCGTTAGTTCTCATTCAGCCAGAGAAAAGCAACAGGATAGCAGACTTGACCACTGCTAAATAAGGGACAGATGGAAACCAGTCCTCCTGACCAAAAAGAGATCTGGGCAGTTTATTTCATAGGGTAGGCAAAAAAGGGTCACAAACTGATTTAATATTTATGCTATAGATAGGATTTGTCCTTGTAACACAGCTGTTGGTAGACTTTTCATTATGTCTTCCTATTTTTCTCAAATTAACAACAACAAAATAATTATTGGAAATTCTTGGATTCTTGTGAGATGCAAGAAGGTTGACAATATTCTTCTTAGTTAAAAAAACACCATGGGAGAAAACTGAATCTTCTTCTATAGCATTGGCCAAGGAGACTCTAACACTAGGTGGTTCCAGTGTGGACTAGAATTCCAGAAACCGAACAGAATTCCATCTTCCCATTGGATAAGTTTAACAATCAAAACAATATATAAACAAAACTTTCAAAAATCTGAATAACTATGCAGTATTGTTATTGCTAGTTCTACTTTCTCTAGGGAGATATTCACATATTCACAACAACTTATTTCAAGAAAAATGGATTTTAATCCACTTTATGTTGACTTCTGTTAGAACTTTAGATGATTACAGCTTTCCAGAAAATATCATAATCTAGTATTTCAGGTATTTTTTAGAATACCATAGGACAAAAATAGACAGTAGTACTACTAAGCCTATTCTCAACACTATATAAGACAGTCAGTTTGATATAGTACAGAAGTGTCAAACTTGCAGCCCATGGGCTAGATGTGTCACACACTGGCCATGTCCACCCCCGTTTTAATGAAGGGAAAAAGTTGCAATATGTCACGTGACAACAACATGATGATGCAAGTTTGACACCCCTGATATAGTGGAATAGTGGTTAAAGGCTAAAGGTTAAACTAAAAAAAAAAAGCAGACTGTGAGTTCTAGCCTTACTTTAGAGATAAAGCCAGCTGGCTAACTTTGGCTATGTATTCTCTCTCAGTTGTAGGAAGGCAACAGCAAACCACTTCCAAAAATCTCACTAAGGAAACTACAGGGATTTATCCAGGCAGACACCAGGAGTCAAGACTGACTGAAGTCAATATTTCAGATATTAATATTTCAAACATTTACCTTATCTTCAGAGGGTTTTTTTTTCTTATAGGATAAAATAAAAACCAATTTAATTTACTTGGACATTGTGCTAGCATTTTTTGTACTTCACCTGAGTCTGGGCATCTTCATAAGTCAAACAAACTGAAGAAGATAAAGTATATTTATACATAGTACATAATTGATGTTTTGATTATTAAAAACAATAGTAGCTTTGGCATCCAAATCAAATTTTATTCCAAAACTGATCTGCACTGTTTTCAGTTCTACAGATTATCTCTTGGCTCTGCAAGGCGTTTTCAGAAGAGATTATTGGGGACTATTGCCCAGATGTCACATACAAAGATCTATTTGAACTATTCCTTTGGTTTTTTAAGTGATCAGCTACTCCCATATTTTTTGTTAAAAGTAGTAAAACTAATCATGAAGATCCACAGTTATTTTGGAATTTGGATTTTTCTCACATACTTCCCATTTACTAGATCATTCATTTCCATGGACAAAAAAACAAAGCAGAAAAACAATATATTGACAGGATGCAATGAGAAGAAATGGATCTCACATTCTGTTGAGGTATCCAGAGCCTTAAAATCCTGGCCACTGTCTGGGGGAAAACCCAGCTCTTCAAAGCTTTCTGAAAGCTATTCAAGTTGGGTCCATCTAGATCTCAAGGATAGTGTTCCAAAAGACAGAGAAGACTGAATTTCTAGAATTCCTAAAAATGCCCTTGATGGTTGGGTATTTTAGGGCCTGAACCCAAATATTTAGAAAATGCAGAGATTGGAGAGCAATGATCTAATAAATTCCAAGGTTTAATCTTCTTGGTTGATCCCTTCCAAAGTCACCAGCTTACTTGCATCACTGCCATATCAGATGCCAATGCAGTACGTTTTGTGCTTTAAAGCATCCTGGCTTGAAGTTTTTTTGCTTTCTTGCTATAAATGCCACACATGATTTATTCACTATTGAGACATTTGCTTCCCAGGAAATTAATGTCTGACTTCAAGATTATTTTGGTTCAGTGCATCAAATGAACTGGAAGCCATATGAAATTTACTAGAAGGTGATCTCTGCAATTCAACAAAGGTTGAGGATTCCCTGCCCCCAAGCCCCTTGGTTGCTGACATGCTCATTCAGATGAGAAAAATGACTAAGTCCAGACTGCATTTATTCAAACATTTTTAACATAATCACCACCTTTCTATCACACTTGAAAACCACTGAAGCTGACTCAATATTAAATAATCTTTCTGTAAAAGATCACAATGATTTTAAGGAGGAAGGCTGGGGAAGAAAATTCTCTAAAAAGCTGCTGGATATAGACAAGTATTTACACATTTATTCACAAAATGCAAGTGTTCTAATGCAACAGAAGATAAAAGGAACTCTAGCCCTTAACACCAACAAAATGCTACGTTTTAAACATATAAAAATACACATTAGTCACTACCTGGCAATAAAAAAAGTAATTCTGTCATGAAAATCAGGTTAAGTAACTGATAATATCTGCTTCTGCTATAAACATGAGCTGCATATTAAAAGCAATCAGAATGTTTTAGATTATTTAGGTTAGTTCAGAAGAACTTGTCTGTTTAAGGTTCCTGTTTAAGGAAATATTTTTTTCAGCTATTTGAAATACCAGATGTGAAATACCAGAAGAAAGAGCATATTACCTTTTATGCCCTAAATTTTATAAGCCGTATTGATATTGCCTTTTCAAGGCATATTTACAAGGTTTTGCCTGTTGTAAAATGGCCTGATCTGTAATTTCCTAGTTATCTTCAGCATCTCTGCTGCTGATCCATTCAATCTAATTTAATCCTTCATTAAACCAGATTATCCAGATTTTGTGATTTGCAGAGCTAAAAGGGTTTGTAGTAGATAAAGTACATCTTTGTAAAGAGTCTAGGAGCAATACTTTTATCTTATAGTGAGAAAAAGCAACATAATCAGAGAGTTACCATGTCTAAAACGAACAATACTGGGAGAAATGATTTGGCAAAGGAAAAAAACGGAACAAAAAAAACACTTAAAGCATAAATTGCAAACAGTGCATACAAGGAGTGAAAGAACAAGCAGTACAAGAACTTAAGAAAACTAGACAATACATGACCCTGGTTCTGTGATTTGCAATATTGACTATAGTACCAAAAAAACCCGCATAGTTCCTATTAGAATGAAAATATTTCTAATTTATCAAAATTATTCAATGAAATATTCTAATAGCCTCCTGCAAGGGACTGTGAAAAAATAATACATTCATTCAAAATAGAAAGTTATATCACAAAATCTTAACAGGAATCAATACAACAATGTTTAGTAACATGTTAAATAGGAGTGATATGCCATTTGTTAAGCAAATTAGAAGCTTGTTCTTTAATATTAACACACAGTGAAACCAGATAGAAAGCCAACTTTCAAATAAAATTTCTTTCCCAGGCAAATTTCTCAGTGGGATTCTTTAATTTTAATGAAATACTTCAACAAATCTTAAAGCTGTCATATAACTCCTTTAAAATATAAGGTTTATTCTTAACTAGCATCTCCGAATGAATGTTTTCATGCTGATTATATGGGCCATATTATGCCTCTCTTGGCACTTCCCAGCTTCCCTGTCCCACTTGACTTTTTTACATTCTTTAATTACAAGAACAAATTAAAGTGTCAATCTCTAACATTTTTAAAGATTGCCTTTTAGCTCTTCAAAGGAGTATATTTCTTTAAATTTCTGATAAAATACCATATGTTTAAGCACACTTTTAAAAGAATCTTGATAGCTAGCTAATGTTGCCAAAGAAATCTTAGATACTTTAACTCTCATTGACTTGAGTCAATCACCTCCTATACAGTGGTGGGATTCAATTTTTTTTACTACTGGTTCTGTGGGCGTGCCTTGGTGGGCGTGGCTATGCGATCGGCCAATCAGAGGTGGTATTTGCCACGGTCAGCCAATCAGAGATGGTATTTGCCGGTTCTCTGAATTATCGCTACCGATTCTCCGGAACCTGTCGGAACTGGCTGAATAGCATCTCTGCTCCTATATAAAAATCTGGTACTAGCATACCTGCAAAATACAATTTGCCTAGGTTATGCACTGATGTCAAGTTGTAAACTGGACAATACTTAAAGTGCCTAGCTTCAAGACTGCCATTCTTCTGTCACTAATAAGTGGTTGTAAAAAGAGAAGGAAGGAAGGAAGGAAGGAAGGAAGGAAGGAAGGAAGGAAGGAAGGAAGGAAGGAAGGAAGGAAGGAAG
>JANHJO010006380.1:28000-38144 GCA_032468235.1 Pseudoxyrhopus heterurus | reverse complement strand
GAACTGCTAGGTTGGCAGAAGCTGGGACAAGTAATGGGAGCTCACTCCATTACACGGCACTAGGGATTCGAACCGCCAAACTGCCGACCTTTCTTATCGACAAGCTCAGCATCTTACCCACTGTCCCTTCAGACAGAAATGTAGATGAATATAAATAACTCAAAGGGTGGACACACAATTTAACACATAAAATACAGAAAATATAGGGTGTAAGAAAGTTTCAGTTATCTGGCTCTCAAAACTGTGTATGTGCTTTAGTTAGGGTAAGGTAGCTACCTACTACACATCCTGGACATAAATTGTTTCAACTTCTACCCTCAAAACGATGCTATAGGGCACTGCACATCAGAACAACTGCACACAAGGACAGTTTTTTCCCCCATGACATCACTCTGCTAATCAACTAATTCCAACAACACTGTCAAACTTTTTAGTAAGACTGTATTAATACTATTCTTCTCATCTTTCTTATTACCTATCTTCTTTTCTACTTAGGACTATAAGTTTATTTCTTGTATCTTTATGATTTATATTATTTTATTTAGTTTCCTAGTACAATTTATGTTGATTGCTTATTTAGTATGCTACGACAATCACTAAATATTGTATCTTATGATTTATGATGTATTTTTATGATGACTATGATCATGATTTTTCACTTACAGCTTTTGTGTACAATGAGAGCTTATGCATCGAAAACAAATTCCTTGTGTGTCCAATCACACTTGGCCAATAAAGAATTCTATTCTATAAAGAAGTCTATTCTTTGAGAACAAAGGTTCACTCATGAAATATGGCTACAGTATCATTAAGAGGACATATGAAAACAGGAAAGTTTCTTTTAACCACTTGTGATTTATTTGGGGATTGGAGCTGCATAGACACGTTTGGAAAATAGGCAGCTGAACGGGATCAAAAAATGGACATCTACAGAGAGAGATAACAAATGCTAAGCAAATCATTGCATGAGTTACAAAATGGAGTTGTGTAAATTTAAAGCTTTACAGCTGCTAAGTAGAAGATGTATCTTGGATAGATGGGTGGGGCAACATTAAAAATTGATTTCTGTTGATTTTCTTTCTGTGGCTGCACATGGACAACTGCAGCCCATTAAAGAAAACATGGCCTTGTTGTGATTAGTCAATTGTATTACTTTTGATGATTTGAAGCACATTGTTTGCTGGCCATCTCCCCAATGTAATCAGCAGATCTGACAAAATCTGGCAGTAACCTTTCCGGCAGCTAAAGGTCTGAACAAGAATAAATTAATCATCTGATTCAACTGATTCTTTAAACCTGCAAATTTAAATGTCTAAATTTAGGTTAATACAATTTGAATATTTTGAACACATCAATATACACATGATAACCTGGTTTTTAGGCAATAATTATAAATGAAATATATATCCCAGCTAGAATTTTGACATAACTGAAAAAAATCACAGCTTAAGTGATAACAGAATTTGTTGGTTCTTTTTCTGCAGTTTCTGTAAAAATTTAAATCTTTTCCATTTACTGTAGAAATATGATTCTATTTTACAGCTACTTGTGTATTCAAATTATCTTTAAATTGCAATTTATCTTTAAAACATACAAAGTCCACAATTTTCCAGGCACTGATACTTCAAAGTGAAAAAATGTCAGAATAGCATGCAATTTCCATGCATTTAAACAACAGATACATAACACCAAGAAGAAGCAGTTAAACACACTGTAGTTACCAAATAGAAAAGATGGATGCTCTCACCTTAAGGTGATATCACTACATCAAACGAAAGAGGCAAGGGATTTAAAAGAAGAGAGAACTATTATCCTATGTAAGAAGTATTCTAAACACCAATATTAAACAAGACTTTAACAATGTCATTAGAACAACCATTCCGAAGTGCTGGGTGGTTGTGGTTGTTGTTTTGTGAGCATGAGTTACTTACTTACTTACTTACTTACTTACTTACTTACTTACTTACTTAAAATTTCTAAGCAGCCCATCTTACTAATACAGCAACTTTGGGTGACTTTCAAAAGCTACAACTCATGTAACCGGTGGCTTAGTACATACTGTAGCTAAGAAAGAACTTATTACAGTCACAATGAAAGATCCTAGGAAGATTGAAACTATTCTCCAGGCAATATACGGTAATTATAAAAACAATTTATATAGCTATATAACATTGAACAAGAATTCAGTCAGAAAAATCAGAGTGTTTAAACAAAAGAAATTTATAGGCAGGAAGTAATTTTAATTCAGAAGGCAAGTGATGTTTTTATTTTATTTATTTCAAAAAATTATATGACCATCTATCTTATACATAATTGATGGCTCACAAGATTCCATAAAAACTATCTATCTACATTATCAATTATCATACTTCCCACTACAGCACCGCAACATTCTAGTGACATATTGTTGGGGTCACTTCCAGCCTAACCCAGGGCTTGGATTAAGAGGCAAGTCTTCACAGCTTTCCAGAAGGTTAAATGGGGACCTCGAATTCTCTGGAGGAAAGGTACTCCAAAGAGGCTGGCATGGAGAAGACATAGAAACAAGTCCTATACTTGAATGGAAATTGCAACGTTGCAAGGCTCACACATGAAAAGGTTATTAGAAAATATACTTTAGCATTGATATGATTTATTTCCCACTGCCCAAAGACAGAAAATAAAGAAGTAAAAGGAAAGAACTGGGGAAAAAAATACTCTCTCGTCCCGAGACAAGTATAAAATTCTTTTTTCTTTTCAAATATCCAGTTTTAGCCATATCTGGGGATAAGCAGGAAGGTGAGGTTTCCTTCCTCCATAACTATGACCCATTAAAAATGGAAGAAGCATCATTATTTTATAAAAGCCGTGGTGGCATAGTGATTAGAATGCAGTATTGCGAGCTGACTCTGCCCAGTGCCAGGAGTTTGATCCTGACTGGTTCCAGGTTGATTCAGCCTTCCATCCTTCTGAAGTCGATAAGGAGGACCCAGCAGCAATATGCTAACTCTGTTAGACCGTGAGGTAAAGCAGTATGAAGTGGCATATAAGTCTAAATGCTATTGCTATTTTTTGCCCTGGGTCACAAGATGTACAAAGTGTTGATTAAATGCTACACTGAATTAATATCACCTCTGAGTTAGGCTAATCAATACAGAAAATCATTGTTTAGCTCTGCAAGCATTAAATACTATCAAAGTTTAACTAATACTTCTGAATTCTGGGAGTTGGCCCACTTTTCTTAAAGTTACTGAGTTTCATTCATGCTGAGTGTGTGACATAAGGTACCTTAGATACTAGCTGCTTCCAATTTTCACTACCAACAAAATAGGCATTAACTGTTCCAGCTGCCCCCCCCCCAACTACCCAGACTTTCAAACTGAATTCCAATCCCAGTTTTTGGAATGTGAAGTCAAAAATGGAAAAAAAGAAAGAACAGTATTTTGGATGCATCAACGATCTTATCATGTAATTGTGGTTTCCCATCACAGCATTATCTACCCTTCACTTTTTAAATAGATGCAAATTTCATAAAATACATATAACATATTATAAGTTTATACATCAGTTATTTGTTGTATAAAACATGACTGATTCAGATAAGTCAAATTTACAATCCAAAATGGCTATATTTATACTATACTAAAACTGCATAAACCAGTCTGTCTTTGTATAACATGTGAATTCAAATTAGTGTGAAATATCTTTATTAGTAGTAGTGTTATTATTGCTTCACATCAGTGTTGATTCCTGATGACTGCTTGAACAAGTCCCTGCAGTTTTCTTGGCAAGACTTTTTTAGAAGTGGTTTACCATTGCCTTCTTCCTGGGGCTGAGACAGAGTGATTGCCCCAAGGTGACTCAATTGGCTTTATGCCTAGAAGTCACAATCTTCCAGTTTGTAGCCTGATGCCGTAAACATCAAACTGGGTCTCAAATTTTATTATGCACACCATATATTTTAGATGATTAACACTGGAGAAGATCAACTGCTGTTCCATAGTAAATAAAGTTGATGACCATTTCCAAAGTCTTGCAGCATAAGGAATTAATATCTTCTAAAAGAAAGCCCTTGTATACCATCCTATTGTTGTGGCTCACCAGCTGCCAGTGGAGCTGGCGGCAGAATTGGACGATCAGGATATTGGGGAGGAACTTGGGCCAGTTCTGGAGTCTGGGGAAGGCTCTGATGGAGGCTCTGTGTGGGACTCAGAGATAGAGCCAGGGCCATCCGACATTTCCCACCAGAGAGGCAACTGCCTGTGGAGATTGATATGAGTGAGGAGGAAGAACAGCTGGGGCCTGTTCCAGACGCATGTGTGCGCAGAGCTGTTAGGAGAGGGGAACAACGGAGGACAAGTCGATTCAGGAAGCAAAGCACATGTGGACGCTAAATGGCTCCTCCTTAGCTGGGGAATAAACAGAAGGAAAGGGGAGTGGTTGTCGTAGGAGACAACAGTTCATCTTTCTGAAGATTTTGCTCATTGTGTTTCGTGCCACAGAGACTGCTTGCCAGAACTCAATTTGCAGCCTTTCAGCTTGGAACTGATAAGGTCTGTTGCTGCCGTTAACTCTTTGAAGGACTATTGCCTGGACTTTTTGGTGGGTGAATGCAATTAATTCACAAGAGATAAATAAAGATGGGTTTTTCGTGACAAGGAGTCTGTTTCATGCGTCTGCTAAGGCTGAGTCAGAACACCTATCATCATCACCAAATCAGCTGTGAGACACTTTTACATACCATCATCAATGAGATGCTCTTGATTAAAGAGTGACAAGTTTTTCAAGGTTATACGATAGATACTGTCTGCATGAATAAGGTCATCTGGATAATTAGAAATATTCAGAATGCTATATAGAAGGCAGCCACTTCATCAATAAGAAAAACTAAATGGAGGGCAGCCTTCCTTATTTCTGGCACTCACTTTGGATTCTGCTTCCTAAGAATTTGGACCTTGTGGTCCTAATGGAGCAGCAGTGAAGTAGGTTGAGGAATACTGGCATAAACCTTATCAATACTTGGGAACATTCTCCATATTCTTTGGTCAATTTCAAAGATCAAAAGCCCTCATTCCTAAAATCCTGCTGTTTTTATCCCAAGTCTTCAGAATCATCATTATCAAGAATCATTCTTAGATGCGCAATGCTTATAATATGTATTGGCAGAGTGAATATCCAAGGACTATATTTTTTTTACATTTTTTTCTCTATTCATTTTGCTTTCACAGTCAGATCCTAAAATTATATTTTAATATCTGCCTTGAATCTACTAGCTTTATGCAAGTTGCTAAAACAAGATTTATTGTGGACATCTTGCTTACTGAATAAACAACAGTAACAATGTTGCACTACTGGAGTAATTGATTTCATTTTATTTTTCTTAATCATGGCAAGATTTATTGTATTTTTATTAATGTATAT
The DNA here is from genome assembly GCA_032468235.1 of Pseudoxyrhopus heterurus. Classification (NCBI taxonomy): domain Eukaryota; kingdom Metazoa; phylum Chordata; class Lepidosauria; order Squamata; genus Pseudoxyrhopus; species Pseudoxyrhopus heterurus. The sequence goes on along the minus strand of JANHJO010006380.1, from coordinate 32,744 downwards.
GAACTGAAGACTCCATTTTATTTTGATACAAATTGATTACAAAAATAAATAGTATTTCAGAAGAATTAAGCATAAGAATTTTCTGATTGTAAAAGGCAAAATGGAGGTTTTCCATGGGATCAAGAATCCTAGAAAATATCGAAAGTGTTTTTTATTTTTTGAAAAGGCAACTTGACTGATTTTTTTTTAGAACGAAGACGTTTCACTTCCTATCCTGGAAGCTTCTTCAGTTGTGTTGGATATAAATGATGATGCTTCCAGGATAGGAAATAAAACATCTTTTCTTCCTCAAAAAATCATCCAGTTGCCTTTTCAAAAAATAAAGTTGTACTTTTATAGCAATAACAATTATGACCTGGATGACTGAGAATCTTCATAGACAATCCTAGAAAATAAAATATGCTCTTCGATATTGAATTCCACTCTCTAGACACAGAAGGTAAAAGACATTTGTTTCTTCTCTTTTTCTAATTGATGAACATCTCTTTCTGTTATGTCTGTGTAACAACAGATTAAAATTGAATACTTAAACTCTTTCCAAAACATTTTTTCTTGCACAGCCTGCTAATGCTGTTCCATCCAATTTAGGGATAGGTTGTTGTTGTTTTTTTGCAAGAATATTGTGATTTACATATTTCTCTTTTGCCCCAAATCTCTGTACAAAAGCCATTAAGCAGGAAAAACTATTATTCTGAAGTACTAGAAACAACTAAAACAACTAAAGCCATAACAATTACAATTAGATTAGAAGTGGAAAGTGTCAGGCCAAGCAAATAGGATTTGTTTATGCATAGATTTTCCTGGTTTTTCCATTCTGCTTTCTAGTTTCTAACTTATTGGTAATTGCGGTAAAGTACATAATAACATTATTGATTCCTTTTATATGAAATAAGAACCATATATCAAGTTTCATCTTAGAGGAACGTCCTTCAAATTGATTATACATATTTGACACTGCTGATCCATGCCAAGTTTCTATATATTCACATCACAAGTCTGACAGGCAATACAAATGCTTAGATCTTGAGCATATTAAGAAATTAAGCTCCTTAGAGGATATTCCCACATTATTTTCAAAAATCACATATTTCCACAAAAACTTTTCAGATGATATAGTTCATGAAAAAGTATATTAATATTAAAGTGATATTTCTGATAATTACCAGCTTTAGTTGTATTACAGGAAATATTTCTATTGCTAATTTGCCAACTAGGGTATAGAACTTCAAGCCTTTTGGTTAAACCACAAGTTTCTAGAACTATATCAATACTCTTCTTCAATGTCTTTCAAGTATAGTTCAAAGTTAAAGTAAACAGCTTCCATAATATCAGTGCAATGTTGCCTGACTCATTTGGTTGCATCAACATCTAGGTTGTTATATAATGCAGTCACTTCAGCTTCCAATATGTCTTCAACATAAATTTCATTGTAGTAGTCTAGTAACAGAACATAAATGAGTAACTGAAATAGTATTTTTATAAGGTAGTAGCTGGCATTGATGCCTCTAGTATTGCAAATTACTTCAACCATCACATTTTCAAGCATAGCTCAAAGTTAAGGTGGACCAGCAAATCATAATCTTTTCACAGAACAAGCCCACATTTCAAGACAAGCTGAAAATGTGTATATAGATTTACTAGCTTTTTTTGTCCACAACACTTCCAGAATTAAATTACATTGCATTTATCTCTAGCCATTCACAAACTGTGCCTAGACACCTGCTTATATCAGATACATAAGTTCAAGTCCAATATTAGACATAGAAACTCAGTGGGCACTGGGACCAGTTACCCTACTTAGATTTATAGATTTGCTTTTGTAGGGATAAAATAAAGACAGATCTCCATATGACCTATTTTTGAGGTCATAAAGGGAAGGCAGGATAGGAACATATCTGAGGAACATATCTGCAAATATCCCATGTATGCAAAGTATTTGGATTTTATTTTTCCAAATAGGAAAGCTTCTCCATTCATTTTAGAAGATAAGTCAGCTTTTATGTACACTTCACCTTATGTATACCAAAACATCTTCTCCACTGAAGTGAATGTAAAAATCCCATTTATGCCATTTGGCATAAATTCTGGAGCAGATATTTTATGTTTCACACAAATAGTCCACTAGAACTGCTTGGCAATATCATTTGTGTTTATATCCCAATAATAATGATTGACAACCTTTAATTTCAACTATCATGTTTTAAACACTCAAGTACATACTTGAATAGCAGGTCAATTTTTATGTAGAAAAATGTCTGTTGATATCACATTATTTAAGAAATAAGTACTTCACATTCTATTGCAATCACAAACTAATGTGTGGAGCAGAATATTATAATCTGGAAGATTTAACATTTTCTCTACTTTGTGGAACTCTATGTAGGGGCTTCTTGTTTTGTTTTGTTTGAAGCATTCAAACCAATCTTTTTTTTTTTTGAAAGAAAGTACTTCAAGTTGATGTAAACATACATTTCATGAGGATTTATGCTAGAGAAATTAGGAAAAAAAAATGGGGAAATCCCTGGATTGGTAGTATCAGCTTCCTTTACTTTGGTGCCCTCCAGTCAGCAACACCTTCATTGATGGGAATCTACAAACTGAAAAGAATTTACTTTACTTTTTTTTAAAAAAAATATTCTTCCATATTTCCAACCTCAGATTTGAAAAAAAAAATCAAATCAGTCCATTTGATCATACATTATTGCACTATGAGAAACAGGCCTTTGATGGAAAGAAATTAGGTCAGGGTCCTTGAACTTAGATAATCCATACCCAAGCATCACCTATCCTTAGAATTAGAAACCCTTCAAATAGGTCTGGTGTCTTCCAGTATTTCATGATTTAATAGCTAAAATAGCTGAGCTAATACAAATAAGCGTTTGATAGAAGAAGGCAATTTTGAGTGTTAGAAGATTTTAAATGCTAAATTAGTGGCATTTGGGAGGAAGCTATCTTTTTCACCAACAGAAAATTCGCTACCGGAAGCTGACAACAAAGGAAGTTATAAATGTGCTCAGAAAGATAGCATTGATCTTTGAGTCAAAGTACTATAATCAAACTGTGTGGAGAAATATAGAAATATTATTCTGATGTAAATAAAGTGTGGTCTATATCTTGTTCAGTGATTGTCAAAATAGATCTTAAGCACAAATATCATTTCCTGATTTGATTTTATATCTTATAACATTTCAGCCTTACTGTATAAAAATGTTTTGAAAATTAATGCAGAAAGGGATTTCTAGCAATTATTCATATAAAACAAAACAAATAGCAAATGAGATCATCTGATGATCTGGTGCTATATTTTGACCTTGTGATTTAATATCAAGGAAAAATGAATTAAAATTAGATTGAAAAAACAATATATTTGATTATTTTTTTCTATAAGATGCAATATGCAAAATTAACCCCAGTTTTGAACAAGGTTGAACAAACCATGCAAAAGTGATTCTTTGCAAAGAATACTAGAGCAAAACACTCCCTTTAAAGTATTAAAGCAGCTGCATCCTCTGAAAAGTTAATACAGCTGCTTTCAAGAGTGCACCTAGTTGCTTGAATATTTGTTTCTTTATTAGATTTTGAAGCTGCTTTACTCTAAAAAGATTATGGAAAACTTATAATTTTAAAGAAATACATAATATGAAAAGAAAAACATGAATACTCAGAGATACATTAATAACATCCCAGGAATCAGTAAGAGCTACACAAACCACTTCACCCTGGGCCTGAGAACAAAGACATAGATAACAATACCACCGGGACCACCAACAAATGAATTGTGTATGTCCTCACAACAGCCAGAGGAACATTTAAGGCTGCCTTGTACACTTTCCAAAGAATCCAGATATTTTAACTTTTCAAGAAGTTCGCATCATTCATTCTAACGCACATTATTTCCAAATACTTTGCACAATCATATCACATACCTACCCTTATGAGTGTCTTAAAAAATGATCCCACCAAATTCAATGCACCTGGCTTCCAAATGTTGCATTATTCCAGGGTCCATTGTTCATACATTTAGACCCCAATTAATTTAGTCTATTATTTATATTATATTATATTATAGTCTATTATAGAAATGTGACATCATTGCTCAACACACTTTTAAATAACAGAGAAAACAGCAACATGCCTACACTCCTAGAAACATATAATAAAATTTTGAAAATTGGGAAACTTAAAAAAGTAGAGAAACAAATCAGAGAAATAAACAAAAAGAAATAATGAGATAGAATCAGGAATGGGAGATGCTTGCCTCATTATTATTAAACTTGTATGCAACCTGACTCCTAATGACTCCAGACACAATCAAAACAAAGAAATTGTAATAAAATCAAGAAAAGGAAGAACAACGATTTTAAAAAAGATAGAACAACAGACTGAATGTAATGAAGCAAAAGCCTGGGTTAAGGAGCAGACTGCTTGGGACTGCTTGCAAAGGAATTTGGTTTGAAGGTCACGTTTCATTTCTGCATGTTTTTTTGTGGATTTGGTTGGCCCCCACAATCACTGACCTAATGTGGGAACCATCTGTGTCAAGGGAGCAGCTGGGGAACCTGTTTTAGGCTTCCTTATTTTTCTTAAAAAACGGGGGCTGGGGAATTACATACAGTCGTCATGTACAATATCAAGTAGATTTTGCACTGTTTCAATGTAATAGCTAGATGTCTATGAAGATTCTCAGTCATCCAGGTCATGGTTGTCCCAAAGGTGCTTTTTCAAGAGGCAACTGGACTTTCTG
>JANHJO010006380.1:12180-26528 GCA_032468235.1 Pseudoxyrhopus heterurus | reverse complement strand
CCTTCTGACAAGCAAAGTCAATGGGGAAACCAGATTCACTTAACAACCCTGTTACTAATTTAACAACTGCAGTGATTTACTTAAAAATGTGGCAAGAAAAGTCGTAAAATGAGGCAAAGCTCACTTAAATTTCTCACTTAACAACATAAATTTTGGGCTCAATTGTGGTCATACGTTGAGTACTACCTGTATTGCATTCATGGACATGGACATTTGTGGAACTTTTTTATATAAGAATATGCCTTATACAGAAATATTACTTGGTACAGTGGGCACAGTGTCATGTTCCTGTTTTAATTCCTATACTTTTTTTTTTAAGAATGAAAAATAATTCTAATACAGGTAGTCCTTGACTTATGACCATAATTGAGCCCAAAATTTCTGTTGCTAAGCAAAACATTTGTTAAGTGAATTTTGTCCAGTTTTACGACCTTTCTTGTTAAGTGAATCATTTGCATTTGTTAAGTTAGCAACACAATTGTTAAGTGAATCTGGCTTCCCCATTGACTCTGCTTGTAAGAAAGCTTTTTTTAATTTATTTATTTTATTAAACATATAGATATATAGAATGAAAACATAAAGAATATATATAAGTAAACAAAAGAACCAGTAGGACAGGGACGGTAGGAACGCTGGTGCGCTTATGCACGCCTCCTTTATGGACCTCGTAGGAAAAGGGTGAGGGTGAGTTTGCAAAAAGTGATGACATAACTGCAACCATCATAAATATGAATCAGTTACCAAGATCAGATCTCTTTTTTTTTCAGTGCCATTGTAATTTTGAATGGGCACTAAATGAACTGTTGTAAATCAAAGACTGCCTGTATTCCCATTCAGCATCTCAGTCAGCTAGTACCCTTGCCATTCACTGCTAATAAGCCAGCTGAAGCCTTCTCTCCCCCATTTCTGACTGCTATAATTATCTTCTCCAAATATAGCAACCTGCGAGTTTCCTGGTTCTGAAGCACCTTGTAGGTAAAGAATGGCTGCTTCTACAAAGACATTGTCTTTTTAAAACACCCCTGACAGAATTTCTCTGAAAAACTAAAAAGAGACAGCTACTATTAGGAGCACAGAAAGCCACTGGTCCTGCCTCCAAACAGAGGCTTAGAAGAAAAGCTTTACTATGAAAGGATGTGCTTGCTCAGTGATTCATTTGCTCAGTGATTCATTTGCTCATTTTAATCTTTAATCTTAGTTCAAGAATTTGCACGGAATTCGCAAATTACTTGTTATACCAAGTAAGATACAAAACACGGTTAAGAACTATGTTAATGTATTTTTCCCATTTTTAAAAAATAAAAAGTAAAAATAATTTTATCCAAATATCCAAAGTGAATTGACCCTGTTTTACTAGAGAAAGACACTAACCTAGTAATTATCCTACAAAAGAGGCACAATTCCCTTCATGGCCTTTCAGGTGAACATTTTTAAAGGTGAAAAAGAAGAACTAATGACAAGGCCTTGGTAGCAGGAAAGCACATTTCCTTTCATGGCCTTTCAGGTAAACATTTGTAAAGGAGAAAAAGAAGAAATAATGAAGAAATGCCTTGGTAGCAGGAAAGCACATTTGACTAAGCTTCTATTGGATATTCAGGAGAGGTGCTACTGTTGCTTCTTCTGAACCTGAAACCTAGCTTCCAAACCTTGAAGACCTTCTTCAGTCTTAAGTCCATGTGGATGGATTCAGGAGTCAGGGGTTTCTTCTGAATAGACTATGCTCCATGGAAATTAATGAGCCCCAGATGAACTTGTTTGGAGTTATCTGTTACTTTGGCAGGCAGGTCTTGAGCAGGAAGCTAACAGAGGCCGTCTGCAATTTTTTTAGATCCTTATCTGTAGTTTCAATTGGCAGGATCCCTGTAGTTCAGTCTAGATCACGGGTGTTAAACTTGCGGCGTCACGTGACGTTTCACTATGTTTTTCCCATTCACAGAGCTGCGATGGGCCTGGCCTGTGCTTGAGCACTGGGCCACAGGCCGCCAGTTTGACATCCCTGGTCTAGATCATTCACAGTAATTATTCTTTTGAATCTCGCATTATTATACCAGTTGTTTTCCACTTTGGATAGACTCTCAATTATTCCAGTTGTTGCCTTACTGTGACCATTGTGTTTTATATCTACCTCTTCAGAGCAAGGAAAACTCTGGCTATCTTTGCAGACCAGCCAAATTTTGATATCACATCAAAGGCATGACATGTATAAGTAAAGTTTATTCTCAAGCAAAAATCCCACAATGAGTCACATCAAACAAGCAGATGATTCTAAACTGTGTCCTGAAATATTCAATTACAAATTTCCATGGAAACACCTTCTAACTATTATGTTAAAATCTGTATGGATTCTGTCTCTGTGTCTCCCTTTCTTACTCCTTTCTTATCCAAATTGTGAAGTAATGGTTCACCAGTTCAGAACAATCCAGGTCTGAGCTCATTCTTGGTTTGGACAAAATGGAGAACTGCAGTTAATTGAAGATTTAACTGAAGAGAATGGATGTATGTACAAGCACAAGGCACATTTATATTTTAATTTAATGTAATTTCCCAACTGCGGCAACTGCATTGGTTCAGTAATTTTGAATGCTATTCAAAATTAGCATTCAATCAAGATTTATTCCAAAGTTTCAAAAAAAATGTCCCACTAATATGTCATTAAGCTACAGGTCAAATGGGAATCAATGGCTGGAACCTGACATTACTAATGTAATAATTGTATATTATTCCCTAATCTGCTTTTTAGACATTCAACAAATTTGACTGACTCTTCAAGAATCTTGCAAGGAATTCCTTTGGTCAGAATACAAAATCCTGAAAATTGCATCCTTACTTAAGTTTCTTGAACATAGAATAGCTATGCAGGACCACTTTGTATAAATAAAATAAAATTTTACATATTTGAAAATTTAACATTGTTTTTACATCGATCCATTCTTTTGTATTTTACATTCTATGCTATAATATTTTTAAAATTTGTACTTATCCTGTTTTTATTATTTTGGATTATGAGCCATCCAGAATTATTTCTTAAAATGAGGCGGCTGTATAAATTTCTTAATTGTATATTTATAATCCATATAACTAAGCAGTTGTATAAATTTCTCTATCATGTTGACAACTGCCTGGACAGTTGTTTTCTTGGCAAGATTTTTTCAGAAGTAGTTTGCCATTGCTCTTTCCTAGGGCTGAGAAAAAGGAACTAGTCCAAGTCACCCAAATGACTTTGTACGTAAGGAAGGCCTAGAACTCAAAGTGTTCTGGTTTCTAGCCTGATACCTTAACCACTATATCAGACTGGCTCTAATTCATGTCAGTATTGAGTAATGAAATGGAATGGACTGGAGCAGGTATGTCCAGCCAATGGCTCACGGGCCCTATGGGTTCCCCACAAGATTTTATAAAAATATAAAAAATAAAGTTTGTTTTATATATATATACATTAACTATGTTATATATTTTATATACAACCCAAGACAATTCCTCTTCACTCAATGTGGCCCAGGCAAACCAAAAGGTTTGACATGCCTGGACTAGAGTATCTACTATAGATCACAATGTCAGCTTTGGAAGCCATATTTTACGCTGGCACACAATTTAATCTGATCTATCTTTTGAACTGTTTCCCCTAAATACTAAGGGGAATTATGATATAACCTCTAAAATCTAATTTAAGAATATACATACATACTGTACATACATACATACATACATACATACATACATACTTTTAAGCAACTTAGATGAGACTAATAAACTAATGTTGCAGGTTACATCTATCTATCATATCTATCTATCTATCAGTATCAATAGCACCTGCCCTTTGGAACATCTTACTCAAGATGAAATTTGCCTCCATCCTCCTATCTTTCCATAAGAGCCTAAAGACCTGGCTTTGGTAGGTGGCCTGAAGACCCAATAAGGAGGTATCACACTGGCTACTACTAGACTGATAGCAACCCCCCCCCACACACACACACTTCGGTCTCTGCTTCCCTACCCACCCATCTTTTTCTCTCACATTGCTGTGTTTCTCATTTTTGTCTTTTTCATTGCTTATTCTACTGTTCCATTACTTTGCTACTATTATGTTTACATGCCTTTTCAGTTCTCAATTTTTATTGCTGTAAACTGCACATACATTGTAAAGATTGAAATGTCTCAAGGTGCAGATTAAAGAGAAAGCTTTCATTAGAGGCAGTGACTCAGTGACCACCAGCTCCAACAGAACAAAAATGAATGCCAACCAAGTGCAGGAAACTGAGTTTTCATTCAATAGAACTTCATTACCTCTCCTTTCCCATTCACATTTTTGCAAAAAAGTTAAAACTGCTGTAAATTAAATTGTAATCCAACTAAAAAATAAGGTTAACAAAAAGTTTTATTCATTTAGAAAAATGCAATAGACCTTTTCACTGAACACATTGTATTGCTAGATATTTCCTTTACTTCTAGCTTTACTATTGAGAGTAGCAGGATAGTGAATAAGTAGATCAGTTTTTACTATATGGATTTTATATCTATCTCAGAGTCATTTTTTTTTCCTAGTAAGGGTCTCTAGGTTCTCTGGGTTGATTGGCATATTTGGAATTTATATATTTGCTTGAGTGCACATATAATGTAATATTAAAACAGTTTCTATCTTTTGCACAATGCTGCATGAAAAGTGGAAGAAAAGTATCTACTCTATAAATAGCATCTGCTGCTTGGTACAAGCTCTATTTTGCCCCTGGCCAGAACATTTCCAGATGTTGCACATTCTCAGCCAGTACTATCCTTCATTAACAGATATCTAAAATTCAAACGAACACCACCAAGAAAACAAAATGAACTCTAAGTGATTTTAAACAAATAATAACTAGCTCAATAAAATTAATGGTTCATTTGCATATAGATTCAAAAGCTTCATTTTCTGTTTTTCTCCTTAAAAGGAAATATTTCCCAACCTTTCATTCCCAGAATTCCACAGTCAATATGGTCATTGATGAGAATTCTGGGAATGGAAGTCCAACATCTGGAAATGGCTAAGGCTGGAAAACAGTGCTTTAAGTTATCTAGCAGGAACTAAAAGGTCAATGCCATTGCTTTAAATGCCTATTTCAATCTTTTGGACATTGCATTATCTATAAATTCATACAAAGCAGCTCTTTAGATCATTGTGATAAATGTAAACAGTCATCAACAGGAGTTAATCTTCCATAATTCTTTGGGTTCAGACTGCAATAGGGTATTTTTGGAAATGAACTTGGCTTTTTAATGCAGCCAAAGACAGATATGGATGACAGTGTTGTTGCTGGCTACTACAACAAACCATATATAAATGTTGATTTGAAGATTGGATGTAATTCCTTTTAATTTTGTGCTTTGAAAACACCCAGTTTATAACTTAATATATGCAAAAGGCAAATTGTCTCATTTTATGCTTGAAGTAGATTTTATGCATCTCCCATCTGCTAAAATCAAGATTTTTTTGTCACCATGTGTAATCCATTAAAAAAGAATCTTGAACACAAGGTTGAGACCATTATCTTTCATTTACAATAGTGAAATGGAATATTTATATTGCCATCTGCTAACAAAACGGATATATCAATTCTAATTCCATTTCCAGAAGCAAAAATGTATATACAATTGTACAGCATAGTTAATGACACAATATAATGTGAGATTATTTTTAACAAAAGAACCCCTATGTGGAATATTTAACAGTGAAAAATACTAAATGTCTGTATTGTTGGGGGCAATATGCTGACATTGTAAACCGCTTAGAGAGGATTGCAAGCCCTGATAGGCGGTATATAAATACAGTGCTATTGCTATTGCTATTACAGTCAGTTAGTTCCTGTTGTCCTGTGCCTGACCCATTTTTTCCTTCCCACTCCAGCATTGCCTTAAGAAGCAATCTTATCCTGAACAACATTTTCCCCAGTGGGTCCCTAAAATGTGTTAACTGCACATTATCAAGTTCAGCAGTGACCTTAATTAACCAGCTCATAGTGCTGCCTAAAATTGACACGGCCCACGGCCCTATTCAGTTTTACCCTAAAGGCTTTTGCTTGCCTCCTAAGCAGCTCCTGGCTCCAGCCATCAGTGCACTAGGCAAATAACTGTTGCTGGTGTATTTCTTTCAATGTGTATTGTTCATTGTGTGCCTGCTTACTCTCTTGTAATCCCTTTCTCTCCAATCAATATAAATGCAAGCATCAGTTCACTTCCTGCTAATTATTCCAGCTCTGGGGTGAGCATTCCAAAGGGCAAGGGCTGAGGAAATGCGGTAAAATATTTGCCTTTTAATGCAGCTCCCTTGTGAGTTAAGTTCTGGAAACGTTGCCTGCCTTTTGGGTTCACTCAATTCTTTGAGCCCAAGATTGAGCCTAAAATTTGAGCCTGTATCCTGATACTGTAAGGAAAAGGAAAACTGAAGTAAAATTATAGCATAGTTGCAGTGATGTAATTTTTCATGTAATAACCATATCACATAGCAATAAGTTGCCTGTTCCAACTGTATTTGCTAAATATAGTTAACAAAGGGAAGAAACAAACAAAAACAATTTGATAGAAGACATGATTTTAAAATAGTATACACTTAGAAAATGACCAAAGTCAGCTTTCCGAGCTCCTTTTTTGTTATGTAATACCTACCAGAAGAAAAAGAGATATTTGAAAAGTTAAGTGTAATTTGCCAGAAAAACATGACTCAATAGTCATGCAGCTACTCAGAGACGGCCTTGAACATACCCAAAACATTTGATCAAACTGTGTTCATTAGGAACATCCTGTTTCAATACACCCTGATATTCAATACACTTAAAGAAGCCATGATTATATAACCCTAAACCAAAACTAAACAAAATGTGGCTTAGCATTGTGGTGGAATTAATCACAAACATATACCGGTACTCCTTGAATTAAAAACTATATTTGTACCAAAAATCCAGTGGCAACTTTGCCTTGTGAGTGAGTGACTTTGGGTCAATTTGGAGGAAAGAATGTTATGGAGAAGAGAAAATCCAGTCACTTCCTTGTCTGCTACCAATTATCCTGTTAGCTTCTCGAAGAATCAAAATCTGAAATAGTAGAGGGAAAGTAGCTTAAAAAAGTAATTTGGAAAGAGAAGCTGGGGGTGGGGGAAGCAGGGGGGAAAGAGGAAGGTGAATTAACAACAACACCAATTCTCGATTTCACATCTTCCACACACTTTGTTAGGTTTTAGTTATGTCCATTTGCACGTCCAAGTTAAATTAAAAATTGATCTATCTAGTGCTGCCCTAAGTCAAAATCCACTGAGGCCAAAACAGGATTTAACCAGAGCGCACTTTGTAGATTTATAAGACTAGCTGAAGATGTGGCATAGAAAGCACTTCAGGAGCAAAAGATCGTGAACTTTGATGGCTACGCTTCAGCTGCCATTAGCTATGTCATTGTGAATATTAAGGAATAGCTGCCCATTCCGTTTACTTTCACAGCAGCATACCTGTTTAAGTTCAAAGCATCATCATAATTAGTTTTAGAAATGGCTGTATGTTATGCCTGAAAAACTTTGGAACCCTTTATCACAGCAGAGCAATATGCTAAAAAAGAATATATTAAAATTCATGAGACTTTACTGCACACTTGTTCGCATGCCCCATATCACTTCTTTTCCTGAACAACTCTGTTATTAAAAAGGACTAGAAAGAACATAAAAACCAACAGCTGTTCAGCCATGTATTTTTCATTATGTGGTATACTGAGAATGATAGAATTCAGGGGAAGAACAAACATAATTATGCACAATTCTAACAAAATCACTAATTAATGCCCAAATATTAATACAAATAAAAATCTCAAAATAAAGACCATTTTAAGAAGAAAACCAGAAAAAAAGATTACAAAGTTAAAAAAATACATAAACTTCCAGTCAAGAGAGGTCATCTTATTGGTTCAATGCTGTTGTAGGTCCAATTCCTCACAGGTGTAGACCCAGTTTCTTGCTACTCAAACCTACAAGCTATACTTTTCATTCTTCTAATATTAACTTTGGATTTGTGTGCACTAACACAATCATGGTTCACATAAGCACTTTTCTCAAATTAAACAAAGCCAATGCTTTAGAATCTCCATCTCTGTCCTGAGTAGTAATTAGGATTGCCAGAGGAAATCCATTAGTTCAGTTGAAACAATCCTGGCCTTCACCAACATCAACCTTGAAACTTTCAAGAAAGAACTGCTGCCAGAATCCGAGGCTCAAATGAAACAAATCCTAGTTTTAATCTTTAAATTACATACATTGTTGAACTTTGGGATGCAAAACAAGAAAATCTCCTTTATTTTTAGCATGCTGGAATTATATTTTAACACTCTACAATAGTGGAAGAGGATAATCTGCAAACTACACGTGAGTCTTGGCCCCTCTTTTCATCTACTGCAGTGAGTACACACATTTGGCTTAAAAACATTTAAATGAACCACTCTACTTCTTTCATGCCACTATCATGCCCTTTTCAAGGAAGATCTCTGTTGAACATTTGGAACTGGGGTTTAATGAGGATAGCAGCTCCAGAGAAAGTACAAAAAATCTGCCAGGAATGTCAACCACTCAAATAAACTAAGCAAGAATTCAACAAGATGAATTAATTGTATTTGTTATAAGGTTACATTATTAGAATCCTGCAAATCAGAAAATATAAATCTCCAGTCGGTTCTTTTTACCACCTGATTATTTAGAGTGGAAAAGAATTTTCCCTGTCCTTTACTCAATTGTGGGCTTCTCCCCCTTTTATCTGATTGTTCCTTACGGAGCATGTCTCCCTCACCTTCCAAGGTCATTCTCACATTCCATTATGGGGACAGACTTCTAGACATGACAAGTTCTTAAACATAATTTATCCTGTGCAAAATCTTGTTTGACATGGAAAGGGAAATGGTGGAAGAAATCATTCATGACATCCATGCTTTAAAAAAACAACAAATAAAAAAACCTCGCATGTCAGATACATAGAAGGTGCAGTTCATTCTGTTAAGAGAAATTTAGTATCCAAATTTAGTATCCAAAATCCAAAAGTTAAGAGAAAGAAAGCAAGTCATTATATGGGGGGGGGACAATATAATAATCCTTTTTGTAGCAACTTATTTTATTAATCAATTAAATATATCAAACTAGCTAGAAGATGCCAGATCACTCAATTACCTAGAATCATATAATATATTAAAATGAAAACAGCTGAATGGATTCTATGAACTCAGTCACACAAATACCATTGCAAACCAAATCGTAGCACCTATGTTGAGACTGCAATGTTTAACAGCCTTTGTTCTATACTTCTTTTTCACATCCTTTACACTTCGATTCACAGAGAAGAATTAAGACATTGTATTGAGCCATGGTCTGCTTTTAGAAATAAACTGCTGCTTGTTGAGCTTACACAATTCACTAGATAATACCAAACAGATATCTTTATAGCTCAATGTGTTATATGAACTATTAATATCTTAATAGCCAGGAACATGTTCACATACCTGTTTAATTATTGGTAGTTGTTATATAAGTTTTAGGAAGATTCTTGCAACAAAGAGTTGCAAATTTAGGATACTATTAAGTTAGACAGACCAACATAACTTACATACACCACCACTTCTGTTGCACTAAAGCTGTAGGTAAAGGTATACATTCTTATAGTCATACAGTATGTATATTGTATACATTTGTTATTTTTGTTAGTTGCGAAGTCGTGTATGACCCATCGCGACCCCATGGACAATGTTCCTCCAGGCCTTCCTGTCCTCTACCATCCCCCAGAGCTCATTTAAGCTCACACCAACTGCTTCAGTGACTCCATCCAGCCACCTCATTCTCTGTCGTCCCCTTCTTCTTTTGTCCTCAATCGCTCCCAGGATTAGGCTCTTCTCCAATGAGTCCTTCCTTCTCATGAGGTGGCCAAAGTATTTGAGTTTCATATGCTGTTAATTATTTATCTATTTGTCCTTTGTCCCTTATCATCTTTACATTTTTAGATGTCTCTAAAATTTTTACTTTTTCTTTGTGTACTGAATTTCATACTTTTTAAAACATTGCATTGAGATAGTGTTGTGTGGGTCAAATGAAAAGTAATGCTTTTAATGACAATACCCATGAGCTGGAAACTCTGACATAATCTTTATCCTTTCTTATTTCACTTTAATTGGAAAAACATTGCTGTGAGAAATGATTATGTTGTTATTGTTTGGGAAATAGAAACCTGTAGACTATACACAGTGTACTTTAAGCAAAGTGCCATGATTGAATTTTTGGATGCTGAAGGAATCCTTCCAACTCACCATGGCCAACTTGCCACTAGACCATTTACCACGGGACAAGAGTTACATTAATATTTGAAGAAATAGTGGACTAGAATAACTAAAGAAAGGATGCCAAAGGAGGGACAAAATGAAATGTGAATGACAAAAAAAACCCTATTTTAAATAATTAAATTGAATTGTTGAATTGTCCCATAGCGAGTGGTCCTGTGGTGACTTGATCATGGTGAGTTGGCTGCAGCAACTTGGCTGTGGCAAGTTGGCCTATTCTGATGAAATGCAGATTGTTTATGGTGATAGCTATGTTGACATGAATACTAGGTGCTGCTGCCCTAAAAAATATAAAATTGTAAACTTGGAACAGCTGGTTTTTGTGATGAAAAACCAAGTTGACAATATTTGACAGTAAGAAATGATTTTTGTATTAGAAAAGTTGATTTCTAATATCTAAGGACAATCAGTGGATCATCCAAAGTGAAATTCCTGTCAAGCTTGGAATTTCACAGGAAATGTGAGGTTGAAATTATTGATAATCTTCAATATCAGAAAACTGATGGCTGTCAGTTTCTCAAACTAGCTTAGATCAGAAAATACATTCCATAGAAAGAACCACACTATATTTTACTGATATTGGCTATAACAGCAGAATCTTGTGCCCCTCTCTCTGCATTGAGTCCAGAAGGTGTGAACCTGAGTCTCTTTTTATTATTTCCCTTTCCAGAACTTAAAGAATGCTTTTGTCCTTTTTATTTACTTAACTCTTTCCAGAAAAATTGCTTCAAGGCTTCTCTTTGGCTCTGTACACTGGCAGAGAGTTGAAAGTTTCAATAGCTAAAATTCACCACAACTGTTGTTATACTACAAAAATGAAGGTGATTGAGGAATTTCTTCACAGCATTATGAATGCCAACCAAAAATGACTCATTGTTATGACTCATAAAGGAAGCATCAGTCCATGAAATATTATCACAAAACTCATGGTTACAGTTTTGGGGATACAGATGGTGTTATTCACATGGATTTCCTTGAGTCTGGCACCAATCTCAACTCAGAGTTCTACAAGTAACAACTACTAAGCAGAGTTTGAAAGCACAAGATGGAAATTTTGCTTCAACATGACTAGGCTAGGTCTCACACTTTACAAGCCACCCAAGAGGCAATTGTGAATTTGAATCTTGCCATCTGAACCATCCAACATATAATCTCAACTTGACCTATTCAACATCCCAGCATTTGATCATTTGATTCAAATGAAAAAGTAGAAGGGATCATCAGATCATGGTTGAAAAGACAACGTGTGCAGTTTTTTCATGATAGTTAAGAAGTTTTCCATCATTGGCAGAATCACATAGCAAATGGTGGTGGTTATATAGAGGAGTAAATAAAGGTAATAAAAGAGCTCATTTCTTATAATATTCCTAGTTAAGCTAAAGTTATGGAGGTGGATGCATTACTTTCATTCAGCCCTCATAATTGGGCACTTGAAGTAGCCTGCTAGTAGACCATGAGGTATCTATAATAAAGTGGAATTTACATGGTGTAAGTGAAGTAAAAAAAAAATCATATATTTAGATGAGTAAGGCAACTTCAACCCAGGCTAAATACCATATTAAATCCAGTTAATCTAGATAATATGTTTCATCTAGGATTGCCTAAAGTTGAAAAATCACAACCCTTTTGCTTATCTTTCTGAGCCATGAAGTTGACCATGTTTCAGAGCACATAAGAAACAGCTTTCTAACTCTTTCCTTTAGATTTTTTTTCTCTCAGGCAAGGTTTGATCTAAACATGCTCCTTTGCAGAAAGAAGGAATCTTTCTCTTTTCTGAGGAAAAGTAAAAATTTTATGGTAAAGGTAGAGAAAGGGCAATGTAAAACAGGAGTAGGAGGAAGATGATATAAAAAATAATCACTCTAACTTCTCATCTCTCCATCACTTATGGAACTCTGTTAAGCATAAATCTAAATTGAATCCAATGGAATTGAATCCAAGCAAAACAACAAATTACAATTCAAAGTCCAAATTCCAAAATCTATTTGGAATGGTTGTGTTCAAGTTGTTATTCCAGTTTGTCATTCCAGTATTTTTAGATTCTAATAACATACGTATTTTCTTCAATGACCCCTTATTTTTATAATTAACAGGTGATATTGAAGACAATTTGATCTCTTAAGCTTCATAGCTTGTAAGCTTAGTATATATTAAATACTGTAGGAGATGAGCAGGTTGAGTCCAAAGGCGGGGTTAAATCCATCATCAATTTGGAGTCATCAAGAGACCCAAGTCTAGTCCCCATGAATTTCGATGACCCTTATCTAGTGCCAATTTGGCTTGAGTATTAGTAGATCAGATTCTTGTGAATTGCTAGCATGCAACAAACATTTAGTGCTTTGAACTCAAGTTCTATTCCTGGTTACTTATATCTGACAGATACTGTCAATTGGACTGAAATGGGTGGCTATAGAAATTTAATAAATAAATCTTTTTATTAAAAAAACTGTAATTGAAAATATTGATAGAGGATTTCATTGCCTGATTCTTTCACATTATACTTTATTTAAGCAAATTACCAATTGTTGTAAGACATTTCAATATGAAATACTTCTTCTTTTCTTTCACCAGGTCCTTGTTATAATAAATTAATCTTAAGGTGGAGATTCCAAAAGAGAGTTTATGTCAAAATATTTTCAAAGTTTTAAAAAGGGCTGATATGTGAAGAATTTTTTACATATCTTCTTTGCAACCCATTATCACCATGCTAAGCAAATGTCTTCAAGTTATTTTTCAGCAATTGTTCCAGTAAAATTCTTTTATCTACATTATATAAACCTGTGATGTCTGCCAGGCTGCCAGTATCACAGTTAAGTCTTAAGTAATAATTTTTAACAATTCGGTTCAACAACACAATCTTTTTAAGGTATCGTGGAATATTTTTAAAAGATTGTGATATTCTTAGTTCTGGGGAGGTAATAAATTAGAAGACACCTTAACATATAAGCTGTCCATTTTGTATTAGAATTATTACTATGCTGAGCCATGTTTTTGCAAGCAAGTTAAGGGTCAGATATGTTAATGTGAAATTAAACTATAGCCCTCAAATCTGGAATCCTTAAATCAATGAAGAACACCAATATATTGTGCTGAAATTATTGCAGTTGTTGCAAAATAACAATAAAGAAGGGTGTTTATATATTCCTGAAAGGATATCTGCTTACCAGATGAAGGTTGGCTTAATAAAAATGTCAATTTTCAGCCTTTGAACAGTCTTTGCCAGACAGCATGTTTCTTTATTTGTTTGTTTATTCAATCACTCTCTGGGCAGCTCACAATTTTTTTAAAAAATAAATATATATTACAATTAAAGTCTTAAAAACATTTTAAAACAATGAAAATAGTAAAAATCATGAAAACAATAAAAACATTCAAATGTCTAATTAGAACCTAGGTTCAATTTGCTGTTTAAAAATTGAAAAGCAACCATTTATATTAATAGCAAATTAAGATTTTAGAAATGCAGAATGGTGATGGAACTTTGAAACTGGAATAGCTTGATATTTTCATTAACTTTTTTGGAGGGATTTGTCTGCTTTGTTTCTGTCTCTTGCAACTTTTTGGAGGGATGCATATATTAGTAATTGTTATGTAATATCTTTCAAAGAAATTTGACTGTAATCTTTTTACAGTCCAATAAAAACAATATAAAGAGTTCTGCAGTTGTTATTTTTCAGACAAATATTTAGTATACTGTTTTATTTCTGCAATTGATAAGGAGATCATTTCATAGCCAATTTACAGAAGTACACAGGGAGAATGTACTTGTTACTTTTTTATTTTAAAAACGTGCAAAAATGTTGATTGCTTTGACAATGAAAACTTTACAATTTTGCCTCATTGTACAATGATACATGTAATCAATGCACTTCAATTAAAAACAGAGCCAGTTCTACATTCAGTGAAAAGTAATGATGTCTAAATTACAGAAATCATACTTAAGCAAAATAGTTAGATAGATAGATAGATAGATAGATAGATAGATAGATAGATAGATAGATAGATAGATAGATAGATAGGCAGGCAGG
>JANHJO010006380.1:0-12080 GCA_032468235.1 Pseudoxyrhopus heterurus | reverse complement strand
TATCTATCTATCTATCTATCTATCTATCTATCTATCTATCTATCTATCTATCTATCTATCTATCTATCTAATATATACATGTATTATATACATATGTCTATACATATATAAAATAGAAACACTTCCTATGTTTCTGTCACCCTCTTGCAAAAAGGGCATCAACAGCCATCAACTGAAACAGGACCTGCACACTCATAAAATCTTATTGCAGATAAAATAATTTTGGAGAAAATGGCAGAGAGAAACAAATCTCATGATATTCTGACATCATGGTAGTTTGTGATGGACCAAAATTTCTGGAGCCTGAAAAGTTATTGGTCTTTAAAGCCAATACTCGTGGCTTTAAATGTCTCTTTAAGTAGGTTATTAGTTCTTCAGAGTCATGCAGTATTGCTGTGACAGCCTGTAAAACTACCAGATAACTCAAGTTATTCTTTTAGAAGCAAACTATTTCAACAAATACTGTTTTGCCAGTGCTGAATAGCAAACACTATTATTTTCCTGCAACTGATCTTAGAAAACTGTTTTCATTTCACCATGTCCTGATTTTCTTTCGCTGTCATGCTTGCAAACCCCGAAGACTTTGTCTTGCATGGCTGAATATCAAAGCAAGAATATTAATATTACTAGAAGGGCCTATGTTTTTTGTGGATAAATGAACAGCCCACATAAAATCTTAAAATGATGCTGTCATGCAATATATATTTATAATACTACAGCTTGGAATTAAATCCAAACCGAAACATCTTATCATGTGTATTATAAATTTCTGCTGACTTCCAAATGAGGAAAAGTTTAAACCCGATGCACAAGGAACACAGAAAAATACCATATAAATTTAATATTATTAAAATTAGGGCCATTTCACAAATGTTTCTCTTTCATGAAGAATGGTCTCAATGAAAAGGGGTCATTTTCAATATTTAATAAATACGTACAATACTGGAAAGTATATGTATGCATGTGCATATCTAAATATGGTAATGTGGATCTTCTCATAAAAATAAGAAATAGCAATGTTCAGAAAGACTAGAAATTTGTCCTTTCTCGGAAAATGTTCAGCATACCAGTTATGTTTAGACTTCAGTTCTTCATTCTTACACATATACTTACTTGGCTTAAAAATTTGACTGGCCTCTTTTAGTAGTTTGCTAAGAAAATTCTAGTTTGGTGTAGTTTGGTTAAGGCCTCAGGATAGAAACTGGGGGCTCACGAGTTCTAATTCCACCTTAGGCTCAAAGCCAGCTGTATGATTTCTCTGCCCCTGGAAGAAGGCAATGACAAACCATTTCTGAAAAACCCTGCTAATAAAACTACAGGGACTGTGACATCATTGGTGATCTCTGAGTTTTGTGGTGTTATCTCTGACAATGTTACCACAGTGGTGCGGTGGCTTAGAGGTAGAGCTCTTGCCTCACAAGGAGAGTTCGATCCTAGGTAGAGGCAAATATTTCTCTCTTTGGGCACAATGAGACTATATCTGCTGAACAGAACTCCGCATTGGTGACAGGAAGGGCATCCAGCCAGTAAATACTCAGCTCCATTCAGTTGCCCAGACGCCACCCCACAAAGGATTATGGGGTCATTAAAAGAAGAAGAAGAAGATGATGATGATCTCTGATAATGTTACCTAGCTTGGTAATGAAATGTCTGCAAGAAAACCACCAAGCCCATAATTTAATTCTGAGCTATGAATATTTTCTTTTATCAAAACTTCAGGGATTTGTCCAGGCAGTCTCTGAGAACTGGATAAAACTGAACAGAGGAGGGAGGGAAAGGAAATTCTGGAATAAGTTAAATTGATTCATTTATTCTAAGTGTGAAATAGATAGAATGTTTTTTTTCTCTCTTTTTATAAATTTTAGTCCTCTAAAGAAATATACTATATGTGCTGCCTCCCCCATCCAAAAAATAAAATAAAATCAGAGATCGAAATGGCTGTTTTAAGTGTCCAGAGCAAGAAGAGAACACAGGATTCCAGGAGTTTTGTTTTAAACTCAGAATAAAACCAACCTTTCTGTTTCAATCAGCATCACTTCAAGTGTTCCAGGATATTTTGAGCACCTCAACTGGAGCTTTGTTTTGTGAGTTGTATAAACACACACACACACACACACACACACACACACATCTAGTCAGTTATATAGTAGCAAACAGATGTTTTCTCTACTGTGGTTTTAGACCAGTGGGATTATATGGCAGGAGGATTATGACATTCACAAAGGTTTTATTTAATGTTTTTTTAAAAAATTAAATAACCCATTTGGCCAGCATTTGGATAGCCTGGGTGATTCATTGTTGGTGTGTATATGTGGTTCTGAGGAAAAAGCAAGGAGGCAAGAGAATTATTCTGTATTCTATTGTTCTGTATTCTACTTATTCTGAATTCTGTATTGTTTCCTATGGCCTGAACATTTCTACTGTTTTTTTGTTTTAGTACTTCAGTATGCCATTTCTGGTAGCACTGCATGATTCTGAATTAAAAAAAACTGTTTTGTACATGTTCCTCCAAAGCAACATAGCAGGAATTTGTTTTGTACATGTTCCTCCAAAGCAACATAGCAGGAATTTACTTTCCTTTACAGAGTAGTATAATCCTAATGCAGGAATAATCCATATTTTTTCTTTAGACTCTTATATGATTTTCCATGGAAAATGAGATGGATGTGGGATTTATGTATTGGATGAAATTAAAACTTCACTGAGTCAGTACTAGTCTACATCACATGATAGCCTAGAGTAGACATAGTATTATTTGTATTTATTGAAGCAAATTATATAACAATTACCAATTGCAACCATCATCTAACTGTAGCATTACATTAATTTAAGTAGTAGAACTGAATGAATTGTTTGAACTGTAATAAATATACATTGCAGTAAAATGCACATTTATCCAGAAGAATGCCACATTATATCTTCAAGTGTCCATTGCTTAGTAAGAATGCTCAGCCTTGCAGCCTTAGTTTGATCCAATGCTAAAATTAATTTACAATAATTACTTTCTTTTAATATTGCAGTATCACCAGGAGCTAAACAACAATTACTGAATATGTGAATGAAATATATTTTTGAAAACATGTGATTTCTGAGTAAAACCAGAAGTATTTACAGCATTCTGATAAGTATGCATTCAGTGCCAAGCCTGGATCTTCTGCCAAGCAGTATAAGTTTTTTAATTGTACAAGGTTCAACTGCTGTGTATTATTTTAAAGACATTCTAATTTCCTGTTACTGCCTGATGCAAAGATTAACATCTAAGCATGAATAGAAGAAGCACTGATGTTTCTATTATTTTTAAACAAAACTATTGTACATATCCAATTATTATTTTATGAGCGTTCAAAGCTAAAGTATTAAACCTATTATATCAGGGTTTTTTTAGTTTGTACACTAACAAAAAGGAACATTAACAAATACGTTCTAACAATAAAGACAATATTTAATTGTCTATTGTAAAATGTAACATTGCAAAGAAATGAATCATTTTTGATTGGGAGCTGGTATTGTTTGTTATAAGATTGGTGGCTATATAAAAGTTTTAAACAGATAAATGTATTTTAGTGTTAAATGTATTTTAGTGTTACGGACAATGTTACTGAGCCAGTTTGGTATGGTAGTTAAGAAATCAGGATAGAAACTGGTAGCCTGTGAGTTCTAGTCCTACTTTAGGCACAAAGCCAACTGGGTAACCTTAAGCCAGTCGCTTTCTTTCAGCCCCAGGGTGAAGGTAATGGCAAACCACTTCCAAAAATTTTGCAGTCAACAAAAGTCAAATTAATTTCAAGGTACCCACATCATCTATCAGCCCCACAAAAAAAACCCCATATTTCTGCTAGAGAAAAGTTCTCATGACATTTCTTAGATGATTTGGTTTGGTTTGGGTAAAATCATAGTAAAACTGGATTGTGTTTCATTTTTATTCATTTTCTTTGTTTTTTCATTGTTATTTTTTATCTTATAAGTACAGGATCTTTTCTTCCTCCTTAAAAGTATATATCCATTGAGAAATTCTTCTTTATTTATATTTATTTACTGACCAAACAAAAAGGTCAACACTTCACAATTATTTGTCTTTGTCTATGGATTTGATGCAGACTATCATGTTGTGTTTGTAATGAGATATGAAATTGTTTTTTTCAGAAATGGCATTCATTTATATATTGCCTCAATAAATTAAATTTTAGTAGGAACACTTAGGAGAAAGTCTTCTATCTTCTTTTCTCCCTCTTACAAAGTCCAAATACTAAGAAAGCAGCATTTGACTAGGCCTATAAAGACTGAATTCAAGTTTCATCCAACCATAAAGCTTCTTTTGTGACCTTGGGCCATTCATTACTATTCAGTCTAAATTATCTCAATAACAGGATAAAAGGATATGCCTTAATGACAAGAGCCTAAGATGAAGGGGGGAAATTGAAATTGTACGTTTATTGGCTTGATCATAAAAATGATCTACATTAAGGCTCTTCCTTCAAATGTGATTTATTTTAATATGAAAAATTCAATTAAATCCAAAGATGTTACTATACTCTGCTTATGTAATATCTCATAGATGCAAAGGAGGGAAAACCTTTTTTTTAATAAATGCTAACACAAACTGTCCTACAAGTACATACAAAGCACTGATCTTTCTTTCTACTTCTTGTTTTTTGGCTCTGTCCTGTTGAACTAAGTGATGGTTCAGCAATTATAAAATCATAAATTTATACCACATTAGAAAGTTAGAAACAATTTAATCAGCAATGATTGTCACTCTAAAATGCATAATTTAGAGCAGGTGTGTCGAACTCTACTTCATTGAAGGCTGCATCAAGGTTGTATCTGACCTTGGGGGCCCAGGGTGGGCATGGCCAGGGTGGACGTGGCCAGCTCAACATCTCTCATGTCGGGGACACCTCTGGTGGCCCGAGCGCTCTGCCAACGAAAGCGGGCTTCCGAACTCTGTTTTTGGTTGCAACGGTCTCCTGCAACCCTCTGCTAACAAAAACAGAACTCAGGAGGGCCGCCCGCGGCTCACCCAAGTCGCATTTTCCTGGCAGAGGCACTGCAGGCCAGTCTTTCGCTGCTTCCCTGCAAGCAGATCTAAGCACCCCACTGGCCAGATCCGGCCTTCGGGCCTTGAGTTTGACACCCCTTATTTAGAGCAAGGAAACCTATTCCAGTAACCCAATAAACTTTTCTAGGTAACTATTTCTTACTGTTCCCTAAAGTGCCAAAGCAATTCATTGACATTTTTACTAAAGTTGATTCTGTGATCACTCAGATTTATAGTGACAGCATTTCCATTATATCAAATATCTGATTTACATAAAATCTCTTTTGTTAGATGAAATTTTATTGAAAAGCAGAAGACTGAGCATTTTATTGCTCCATATATTCAATTCTTATTCTGCTAAAAAGACACCCAGATTTAAAGTGAGCATGATAATACCTTAATAAAATAAGTGATGTTTTTCAAGAGCTGTTTTTTCATGCTGTTTCTGAATAATAGTTACCAGGCTAAGAAATTGTTCTACAGTTTGACTGCTAGTGTATCGGTCCCTGCAGTGGTTTAATGCCGAAAGAATATTTGAGGTTGTTCTAAAAGCTGAAAATTTATTTTTTTTCCTTTGTCATGAGCTGCTAGTAGTTATTCCATGGATTTTCTAAGTTTTTATAACTTTATTGTAATAACAAACAAGCAAAAATAAAATTACCCAGGGCTCCAAAAATAACAATCCCAACTGCATTTTTCCAAGAAAAGAGAGGTAATTCAATAATAACAATTTCTGTGAACCAAAAATTTCACAATGTTTTATTGTGAAATTTGTTGTGAAGAAATAATCATAAATCATCAAAGTAGGTTTATGTTTAACACCAACTCATAAAATAGTTCATTGTTAGTTCAGCATTCACTTATTTATTAGGGATAATAAATATATAGTCAAGCAACACTTTGTAGTTTACAAAGATAACAACCTAATCATCATGATCCTCATCATCCAAGTTCATCAATAGAAATATTTAAATAATATTAAACTAGGCTAAATACTACTTAGACTTATATACTGCTTTGCAATGCTTTACAGCCCTCTCTCTAAAGGAGATTTACAGAGTCAGCATATTGCCTCCAGCAATCTGGGTCCTCATTTTACTGACCTTGGAAGGATAGAAGGCTGAGTCAACCTTGAGAAGTTAGAATCGAAGTCCTGGCAGTCAGCAGAATCAGCCTGCAATACTGCATTCTAGCCACTGTCACACCATGGCTCTTATATTGTTCGCAATTTTTACCACTTAAGATTATCTAGTTAAAAGTAGTTACCTAACAATAATTTATCTCACTGCTTTATCATAGGATAAACATGTGCTCCAAATACCCTACAATATAACTGGTGCCCTGGGTTTCCAAATATTTAATCCATGAAATTGTTTCTTGCAGGATCTAATGACTTTGTACAAGGAGATGGGTAGCATATAAATTTAATAAATAAGTAAATGACTACAAAGAGATACAATTCAGTGGAAAGAAAAAAGCCAGTAGTTTATCCCCACCATATTAAAACAAGTTGTAAAACATTATCTAATCCGTCCCATAGATATCTTTAAATCAAAAGTGTTTCTTCTACCACCAAAAAGTCTTACTAATATTCTGGTGCCAGTAAGAATTCATAACAAATAAAGCATGAATTCTAAAAGGAATGATTATCAACTAATATATCAATATTTCATAGCAAACATTCCAAAATCAATCATAATAATTTTGAATGCTATAATTTTGTCATGCACTAATAAATCACAGCAGACTTCTTTTTTCTTTCATTCCTATTTCTTAAAGCAAAATTCTAAATTACTTTACAAATCATACTGTGAAATGATTATTTTTTGTCTTAGATTTGCCTTAAGTATGGAACATTAAACAATGGCTTGTCAGTATGAGGTTGATTTGTTACATGCTATTTGTATATATCAAGCCAAGTACTGGTAGCATATTAAGTAAATATAACATTGAAATTTATTTTAGAAAAAGAAAGAAGAACATTGTGACAAATCAGGTATTATTGAGATTATAATAGCTTTTCTACTCTCAGAGTACAAGTACTATTTCAATTACTTTCATTATTCACCTAGGATTTTTTTAATTGCAAGCTGCCTCGTGGAAATTATTAAAAATGTTCAGAAATACATTCAGAAAATTAATGCCATAATATACCTACAACTGGGTAGGTATGGCTGTATTGAAGTGTGATTTCTTTTGATAATATGAAACACACATAGGAAATAGAACTAAATCTTCAATTAACTCCCCGGATTTTTTATCTGTAAGAAAACAGTTCATTGTTCAAACAATCATTCATTCTTAAATCACTTATAGACAGTAACTGGGTGAGGGTAATTGCTACAGTGGTTAATTCTCTTAAAGCAAGAAAAAAGACACCTAGACATACATACGTGTCTCTCACATTATTATTTTTGAGATAGACAGAAGGAATATCTAGGTGGAAACGGTGTCAAAGATTTACGGGCATTGCCCTTAAAAGGGGTACAGTTTCAATCACACAATCACATATTTGCTTCTTTACACACAGAGAGAGAGATAGACAGACAGACAGACCTACACACACAGAGCTATAGACCCTTCCAGAAACAGATAAATACAATCAGCGAACAAGAGACACAGGAGGCAAAGAATGGAATTTGGAGGACATAAAGGAAAATTAAATTTATTTTTACAGACCTACACTTCAGTAAATCTCAGTCTTCCTTTTTGTCTCAGTTCATTCATTCTTCTTTAATGTATATATTTTGCAAATCTGAGAATAAAGGCAATGTAAATGATAAAATATAATCTACCAGACTTTTTTTTAGAGAAGATGCATATTGTTTTCCCTAAATATTAAATTTTAAGCCATTCTATCTGAAAAATAGTACATTGAATGGGAAAGGAAAGAAAAACATAAGCTTTTATTTCAAACTAGAACATGTGAAGGACTTTCTATCAGTTTAAACCTGGCACCTTGGCAATAGACTGATGTGACAAGGAGTCCCATCAATCTTGTCAATTTTGTCTCTAATGTTTGCAGGCACCTGGACACATTTATAACTGCCAACTACTCTGGATGGCATTCAAGCTGCTTCATATCCATAAGGAAAGCAAATGTGTGTGTCTTTCTGAAACTCAAAATGGGTGAAAACTCATAAACTGGGATCCATGGTACAAACTATCAACCGTGTGGATGTACAGGATGATGAGTTATATTCAATAGGCCAGTATTTCTCAATCTCAGCACCTTTAAGATGCGTCGACTGAATTTCCAAGTAACATCTAAAGTTGACAACGGTAAAAAATACTGCTACAAAAGAATTCATTTGACTTTCCTTTGCGATTATCTTGCAGAACTGCAATAACATGTGCCTTAAACTAGTTTAGATTCTTGTGTTTCTGTGCCCCTTAATTTACATAGCAAATCATAACTATTTTGGAATTGAATATATCCAACTTCACCTCCAGGAACTCAGGTGATATATATAGTGCTCTATCCCATTGTTCACAAACTAACCCAGTAAGCTGGGTTTGAGCTGAGAGTATGACTGAGATTGAGCTTGAACCCAGAATTCTTGGACCCCTTCAACATCTTAATCACTACCCCAGACTGGTTTATGCCAGAAGAAGATTGGACACTTGTTTAGCATAATTATTAATTAATAATTCATTTTTAAAATGAAAATTAAATCTTCAAATAAAAGCTAGTCTAGAATCAGAAAATATTATACAAGAGGTCCTCAAAGTACTACCATAATTGAGCCCAAAATTTCTATTGCTAAGTGAGAAAGTTGTTAAGTGAGTTTTTATCCATTTTATGACATTTCTTCCACAGTTGTTAAGTGAATCACTACAGTTGTTAAGTTAGAAACAAGTTCTTAAGTCTTTCTGCATCTGACTTTTTTGCCTGTCAGAAGGTTGAAAAAGGTGATTACAGGACCCCGGAACACTGCAACCACCATAAATATGAGCCAATTACCAAGCTTCTGAATTTTGATCACCTGACCATGGGGATGCTGCAAGTGTGAAAAAATGGTCATAAGTCACTTTTTTCAGTGCTATTGCAACTTCCAACAGGTACTAAATGAATGATTGTAACTCAAGGACTACCTCTAGTAGGATACACATGAATATTTCTTTCCTCCAAACTTTAGTAAACGAATGCATGTAATAAAGGCTTCAAAAGGACATATGAGATTAAATTACTTCTCTACTGATAGGGAAAAAACATCAGAATTCAGTCCTTCTCAAACTTGCACTTTTTCTTAAGGAAAAGATTTATATGGTATTTAATGCTATTTGCAAATCACTTTTAAGGGAAAATATGCCTACATCTGTGATCCATTTAGAATGCTGAAGGATATTATATAGTTGATACAATAGGACTGACTTGCAAACAATAACAATTAAATAACACAGTATCTCTACTTTAATACATTTAGGGAATGATTAAATTTTTAGGTGATTTAATAACAAGTTATACTTTCTAGTCTCTAGTTAATCACAGTACACATTTAGACTGTAATAATCAAGGTCAAACACTGTTGAGAGAAAATTAGTCATTTACTAACATATTGACCAGATGATCAATTGTGGAATTTTAAGAGTATGTTAATTTTAAGAGACAGCTATGTTTAATTAAATACATTGATTTGTTATTAAGCGAGTGTGTGATGTTGGTTTTCCACCATTGCCCAGGATGTAAGTTTACCTCTCCCTAGTTAATATTTGCTTTTTCTCTCTCTACTAGATGGGGTATACATGCCTCTGAATAGAGCAGTGAACACCTACCTATCATTTATCTCTTCTAAGAATGTTGTAGTCTATGTGGAGTCCAAAATTATTATTGTAAATAAAAACAATGCCGGCTTAATGCTTTGCTTTGTGAGACTCACATTTATTTCTTATTGATTTATGAAATATTTTAAAAATTAGGATCAAACGGTACAGAATTATTTATTTACTTCTACTACATACATTAAATAGTTCTCCAAAAACTAATAATAAGATATTTTTCTTCTATCTTCCTTATTTCAATATGAAATGAAAGCAACAGCATAAATGCTTTTGCATTCTGAGCTCTGAACATAACTTTGTGAATTTTTCAACTTCTTGGCTAAAGAAAAAAAGTTATTAATTGTGATAATCAGAAACTGAATAGCCCAACATCACTTTTCATTATATTACTTCATAAATATTAACTTTGTTAAAAAAAAAAAGCCATTGCTCTTAGGAATACAGAATAAGAGTTGGGAGGAATTTTGGAGATCTTCTAGTTCAACCCTGCATTCAAGCAGGAGACCCTATACCATTGCAGACAAATGGTTGTCCAATCTCTTCTTAAAAACTTGTAGTGTTGGAGCACCCACAACTTTTAGAGGCAAACCAGTCCACTGATTAATTGTTCTACTGTATCAAGAAATTTCTCCTTAGTTCTAGATTGGTTCTCTCCTTTATTAGTTTCCATCCATTCCTTCTTGTTCTGCCTTCATGTGCTTTGGAGAACAGACTGAACCCCTTTTCTTTATGGCAGCCTCTTAAATGTTGGAACACTGGTGGTCTCATGTCACCCATAGTTCTTATTTTTATTAAACTAGACATACCAATTCATAAAATTATTCATATGTTTTAGCCTCCAGTCCCCTAATCATCTTTGTTGCTCTTCTTTGCATTCTTTCTAGAATTTCAACATCTTTTTTATATTGTGGCAACCAAAACTGGATGAAATATTCCAAGTGCGGTCTTAACAAGGCATTGTAAAGTGGTACTAACACTTCATGTGATCTTCATTCTATCCCTCTGTTAATGTAGCCTAGGACTGTGTTTGCTTTTTTGGCAACTGCAGCACACTGCTGGCTCATATTTAAGTGATTGTCTTCTAGTATTCCAAGCTCTTTCTCACGATTACTACTATTGAGCCAGATGCTACCTATTCTATAACTGTGCATTTGATTTTTCTTACCTACATGTAGAACCTTACTTTTGTCACCACTGAATTTAATTTTGTTAGAAAGATTTCAAGTCTGTCAAGATCCTTCTATATCTTAATCCTATCTTCTGGACTGTTGGCTATTCCTGACAGCTTGGTGCTATCTGCAAATTTGATTGCCCCCTCATCTAATTATTGATGAAGATATTGAAGAGTACTGGATGAAATATTCCAAGTGCGGTCTTGGGACATCCCACTGCATACTTCCCTCCATGTAGATGCAGTTCCATTAAGGATTACATGTTGATTGTGGTTGGTCAGCCAGTTATAAATGCATCTGGTGGTGGTGCTGTCTAACCCAGGTTTTTCCATCTTATCAAGTAGTAGGTTGTGGTCTACTTTTATCAAATCCCTTACTGAAGTCCAAGTAAATTATACTAACAGTATTTTGTTGGTCCACTAAATTATACATTAATAATACAATAAGCCTGATGGGTTAAGAGTATAGAAAGCTTAACAAACAAACCATCTAGATAGCTGTATGTAAGAAAGAATTCCTGCAAGTTAGAATCTCACCTGATACTAGCAGGTCAGTTAGAAGTAGTCCTTAACTTACAACCATTCATTTACCAACTGTACAAAGTTACAATGGCACTGAAAAAAAGTGACTCGTGACTGGTTCTCCCACTTATGATCATTGCAGAATCCCCACATTTACATAATCAAAATTTGGGTGCTTGGCAACTGGCATGTATTTACGATAGTTGTAATATTCTGGGATCACATAATCGCATTTGCAACCTTCCCAGCTGGCTCTCAACAAGCAAAATCAATGGGAAATTCAGATTTCCTTTAGACCGACGTCATTCATTTAACAACTGCAGTGATTTTTTTTGACAACCGTACAAAAAAAGGTCATAGAATCAGGAATGACTCCCTTAACAACCACCTTGCTTAGCAATAGAAATTCTGGTCTCTGTTGGGATTCATAAGTTGAGGACTATCTGTAGTGGTTGAGTATTTCAGCAGAGCTACAAGCTTCTACCCTTAAAAATGAAAAGCATGTCATTTTGGTCATTTTTCCTTCAAATAATTATGTAAAGCAGCAGGTATATGATATATAAATAA
>JANHJO010006368.1:276029-287267 GCA_032468235.1 Pseudoxyrhopus heterurus | reverse complement strand
GCTCTGCTTCAGAAGAGGACACAAAGATAGGTATAGGGCAGGGATGGGTGGGAGGGCCCATTTCACACCAAAAACGGCATGAGGCGTGTGTGCATGTGTGGTGGTGCAACAGCTCCAGTGCCCGCAGAGAGGGCTCTACGTGCCATGTCGAACATGCGTGGCACAGGTTCGACACCACGGCCCTATATTAACATCCCAACCCCAATGCTGGTGAAATGATGAACTGAAAGAGATTATGAATGAGAAAAAAACGAGAATGACTGAAGATGTGTACATAATTAAAAAAGATATCTAAAAGGAGTATAGATAAAGAGGGTAAGGTATATTTAAGATTAAAAGAACCAGAGAAAGTGCAGACTAACTTAATGCATTTGAAATTTTTAAAAAATGAAGTAGGTGAGTGAGGCTAAACAAGGAACCTCCAGCAGAATGAACAGAATTAAACAATAGAGATATGTATGTGAATTACAGTGATATTTCAAAGGAATGCAATTCAAACAAATGGTATCCATGTATTTTGGGGGGAAAAGAATCAAAAGGCATTATGAAAATAGACAAATGTTAAAGTAAAAATGTAGTGTCCATATGGACTGGCTTTGCAACGTGTTTAATATGTGTATGAAGACTTTATTAGTGCTGATGATTGGGATAATATAATTATTCCTTTATCCTAAAAGAAGGTAGCAAGAATAAATTTAAACATCACAGTTTAAACATCACATCACAGTGATTAGTCTAAGTATACTTTATACAACTGTTGGTATCAGTAGTATATCAAAAAAGTAATATAAATGTCACATACCTCTGTGTATTAATGATTTGACTATAGAGGTGGTTAGTAGTATCAAGTTTCTGGGTGTGCAGCTGATGAGCAGGTCAGCTTGGCCGCTCAACAGTGAGACACTGGTGAGCGGGCACAGCTGCACCTGCATTTTCATATGAGGAGAGCACATCTTCCTTTCCACATCCTTACCACATTCTATAGAGGGACAATTGAAAGAATTCTGTCGTATTGTATTACTCTGTGGTTTGGAAGTATTACCGTTTAATACATACGTATATATGTATATAAAAGATACAACTGACTGAAAGAGAAAATTTTTCCTACAAAAACAACAACAAATAAAGACAAAGCAAATTAAAGCAGGCAAAGATCACAAGTGGGTTCCATAATCATCATGGTCTTCAATAGTTTTGTGTGGAATAAAGGTGGCGTTACAAGGAATATATTGGAGGGGGGTGAGATCATTCCAGGGCAGGAATTGTAACAGTAGGCATACTTTGGGTCTAGGAGATTACTTTATTTAACTGACAGCACCCAGAGTGCAGGTGATCTGTTTGACCATACTGGATACACAGAGATAACTGCAGATGAGCGGCTCTACATATATCTAGGCTCTGTGTTTGCATGATTTTAAAAATGATAAACAGTACTTTGAATTGTACCCAGAAGCCAACTTGCAACCAGCACAATTGCAGTGTAGGTGCTGTGTGAAGCAGTGGGGTGATGTGCACATTCTGGGTCAGCTGTAATTCTTAAATTTGAACATGAGGACATGAAGAGGGCATGAGACACTGACTGTCTAAAGACCATTCCAATGCAAGAAATGCTGCAAGAGGGCCTTTGGCCTCAATTTCCATGTGTTCTTTGAGTCCAAGAATTTGTCCAGATTTCACACAATAAGAAAATGAGTCAGTGATAAACATATCATGGGATAGATAGATCTAGGGGCTCCAGATAGATATAGACTTTTGATCTTGTAATGACTGAGTGTCAATCTGTTCCTGCCTGTCCAGACCCATCCTGACTCCAAGCATTGGGTCAGGACTTCAGATGGCCAGTCTGATCTGATCTAGATATATAACTGAGCATTATCCACATATTGATGATAACTCATCTAAACTGGCAGATTATGTCACCCAGAAGTTTAAAGTAGACGTTGAACAGAAAAAATATCACTTACTCCATAGATTCAGTGCAATTTACAATCCATATGGGTTCATATCAAATTCTGGGAGTAGGAAAAGGATGATTTTGACAGACTGCTATACCAGTGGATTTAGAAATATGATTAAAAATAGTCCTGGCTTTGTGCCAAATGTTTTGTTCCAAAGGAGTTCAGCTACGAGTTGACTAGTTGAGAAGGGGAATGTATGATGAAGTTTGAAATGTTTCCACCATATAGGGCAAAAAAAGAATCCCACTTCTTATAGGTCATCTGATTGTACCACCAACAGAATGGTTAAGAGCACATTAAAACTGCTATGGGTTAAGTGAAAATAGAACTGAAAGACCAAAACAGCCAATAATGACTTAAAATTATGTTACGACTTGGCAGAAGTTGCTGAGCATGTTTGTATTGTAGTTCAGTAAAACTGGACAAGGAGGCATGATTTGTTAAAAAAAAACCAACGCAAAATCTTAGAATGAAAATAAGATCATGGAATAAAATTCTATGCAGGTTGGCTTTGCTTTTTTGTTCACGCATTAAAGCCCTATTTTATGATTTCAGAAGCAATCTCTGTCTGAGATTTCTTTTTCTGCTAATGGCCAGCATGTAGAGCTCTTGCATCTTTTTTACATTTAGTTTTGTCTTGCTGTGCCCACCATTATACTTCTTTTCTTCTCTTTTGGACTATGTCATCCTTCTGAACAAAAAATGTCTTCATTTGACTGCTGTACTCAGGTTGCTGGAGTTCCAAAACATGCATCTCACACTATGTCAAAATTGCAGCCTTATCTACAACTTTACCATGCTGACAGTAGCGGTGGACAGAGAGTAAAGGAGGGAGAGAAAACAGGTAGCAAGAGTGCCTGGAGTTTTTGCTGCTGTTCTACACTACCCACTCTATGAAGTGCCCAGGCCTTTGACCTCACTGAAAATACTGAAAACTGTTACATCTCATTTTCAAAATTTGGCTTTCACTTTAAAAAAAACTTTAAAAATGATACACCAGCAAACATTTCCATTCAAACTGACAAAGAGATCATTTTAAGACTATCATATATTTATAAGGTTTTTGTATTTGTGCATATATACACAAACATATAAGGGTATGTGTTTTAAAAAAAGATCTCGTGAAATTGGAAGGTCTCATTGAACTTTTTTTTTTTAGTCCCACAAACTTCTTTTGTTGCCCTGCATGCGGCGGTTGAGAAACAATGGAGCTGGAAAGCAGGTGGCAAGGCAAATCCCCCAAGAGCTCCAGGCACTGAAATGGTGCCATCTCAAGGCAAGGCCGGCATCTACTGAAACGCAGCAGCAGACCTCCAGAGCTGCAGGCCTCCAGAGCTGCCGCATTTGAAACAGTGAATGGGGACTACACAGCATGAGGTGGCACTTCAGCACCAAAGCGGCAGGTGGAGGAGGAGGAGGCAGCTGCTGCTGCCAAGCAGATGATATGGGGGGTGGGGCGGGAGTGGTGGGGACCAAAGAAAGCACCTCCAGTAGCAGACACAGCTGATGCGCAGCAGCAGCTGAGGCCTTTCACCGTCACTTTCCCTGGCTTCAAAACAGTGGAGACTGGGCAAGGGGAGTGAGCCTCACCTGCCCATCCTCCGTAGCATGGTAGTCTGCCTCAGGAGGGAAATGAAAGGGAAGAGGCGGCCAGGTCATGAATGAGTGGGGGGAGGTCACTGAGCAAGGAGTGGCCTGGCTGATGGGGCCCTTAGGAGCATGTGGAAGCTCCACCTCCCACCTCCCTTGCTTCGTCTCATGGCAAGGCAATCCCCCTCCACATTTCCAGGTGCTGAAATGGGTCCATCTCTCTTCAGCAGCTACCTAGGCCTGCTGGAGGGCAAGGCTGGCATCTACTGAAACATGTTGGCATTCTGGCTCTGGCGGGGAAGGGGGAGCTGGCATAGGCACTTCAGGCAGGATGCCCACTAGCTTCAGCACCTTCCTGACCATCCGGGCCTCCACCAGTGCTTTGGCCCTGGGCTGTCAACAACCTGCTCACTTCTTGGACTGGCCGGGCCAGGAAGACAGTCCCCCTCAGCATCCCCAGGGT
Organism: Pseudoxyrhopus heterurus; assembly: GCA_032468235.1. Lineage (NCBI taxonomy): Eukaryota > Metazoa > Chordata > Lepidosauria > Squamata > Pseudoxyrhopus > Pseudoxyrhopus heterurus. Next base: position 283,256 of record JANHJO010006368.1, on the reverse strand, counting down.
AAAGGCCCCCTACTCTGCCTGGAGGAGCATCAGCCTGCCCACCCCCACCTCAGTGCCCTTCCCAATGAGCCTAGAACACCTGCCCCGGGACTTCAGGGGCCGGACTGGCACAGGAAGGGCATGCGTGCCCCCGCCCAAACTCTCTCATACCAATAGTTGGTCTGCTCCCATGCTCCGAGGTTAGACCAATTGCTGTTGTGCTTCGAAGCTCTGTATCACCACCCTATGTGCAGGCCACGCCACACTGTTTGTACCGAACATCATCACTCCCCACTCCTGCATGCTCTCTGCCAGCTGTCCATGGGAAAAATAAGACTTCCCCTGAAAATAAGCCCTAGTGCTTATTTTGTATCACAAAAGAAAATAAGACCAGGCCTTATTTTTGGGAAAACATGAGTATGTATGTTTGTGAGGGTCTGATTTTTGTAAAAATATGTTCATTGGTAGGAGAAGGAAATAACTGACCTTTTTTTGAAAAACAACAACAATGGAGTAGAATTATTTTTTTCTTCAGAAGAAAGCACAATCTAGACAGAACATCAAGCTATTCCTATGGGAAAACATCAAGCTATTACCTTTTACAAAGGAAAAAAGCAGCAGAAGGTTACAATGTAGCATGAAAAGGAAAAAAAGTCCATGCTATCCTGGACTATGCATGCCACTTGCTAACTGCAACTGATGCTGACCTGTCAGTGAACCCACACAGTGAAACCGAAGACTCCTTAAGCCCTTAGACAATTTTGACACCTTGGCTGAAATTGCAAGGCACATCTTTACATAGATGAAATTGGCAAATACCAACAAATTAAGTAAATAAGAACTCCCCTCAAGATATGGACTCCTTCACAGCCTGCAATAGGATTCCCCTAATTTTGAACTCATCATTCAATATCTGGACATACAGAGGGCTGAGATTACAAAACACCTTAAGGTGAGGAAACACATTTCCTCCCTGTACATTCCCCGGTGGATCACATTTTTGTGCCTCCTAAGACTAGGGGTGACTTTTTCTATAAATGTAATCAACCTTCTCCTCTTAACTCGGGACCACCTTCAATTACTATGCTGTCAGTTTTGCTATCAAATAAACCCTTCCTTCACTTCAAGCAATTGTCCTGTGCTCTTTGAACCTGGCTCAGAATGAACCAGAACAGAACTACTGTTCTAACAATAGAAAATCCTTCATTTAATTAAAAAAATTGTATGGTCTGACCTTGTGTAACAGTTATCTTGTCACCTAATTTAACACAGCAGCAACAATACTTTCCTCTTCAAGTCTGTTTTTAATTCTCTCCTCTTTTTTTATGCCTTCAAGTTAGTGTGACCCCTGGTGATTGCCTGGACTAGTCCCAGGAATTTTCTTGATAACATTTTGGAAGTGCTTTGCCATTGCCTACTTCTTTAGAGTTGAAAGTTATTGGTCCAAAGTTGCATAGCTGACTTCATGCCTAAAGCAGGACTAGAACACACAATTTCTAGCCTGGTACCTTAAACATTCTAACAAACAGGTTTTTTTCCATATCATAATGGATTTAAAAATGATGATCCTGATTTGGATCAAGTCACTTTGCTGTAGTCAAGAGGCAAATTCATTTTAAGAATGGGCAATATCTGCTGCAATTTTGAATCTTTAAAGAACATTGAATTTATCCACTTTCCAGTATGAATGGCAAACTGGGGTGAAGTGAGCAGAGATAAGTTTACCTATCTTTCAGAACTAAAAACACATTGATACTTTTTCTCATACCATTCCAAACCTCTGTACAACTTGTTGCTCAGAAACCAGCTAATCCATGAAAATTATTTGCAATTATAAATATGTTCCCTCATTTTGACAGGGAAATGTTTAAAATTAAATTTCATATTGTTAATAAAACATTATGAAAATATAATACCTTCATTTTATGTTATTTTAATGAGATTGTTTACTGAGTATTTATAAATCTGATTATTTTTGTCTAATAGAAAATATGTGATATCTAGCAAGTACATAACAAATATATACCTTAGCAATAACAGTTATTAATTATTTTTCCTGAGTATTTTCTTTCTAACCTCATAATTTTAATTGCTACTCCTTTTTTGTGTATAGACTGTTTAGTTCAGTACTAAGTTTATTTTATTAAAAAAATAGTGTAGAACAAAGTAATTAACAAGCTGTTTAAAAGTAAAAGAGTAATGTCAGATATGTAGATACAATTTTCAACTCAATGATGCCTGTGCATAAATAATTATTCTATTATTAATTAATTCTATATTAATTTTTAGAATTCAACGATCAAAATTCAGCTAGAATATAGATAAGACTTTTAATCTAGTTAAGGAAAATAGAATTAAAAAGCAAACCTAAATCAATTTAATTTTTTTTTTACTATGCCTGGCTCTGTATCGGCACATATGTCAGCCCTTAGAGGTAAGTCAGGTCAGGACAGATACCTCAATAATCTCTATTATAATTGCATAAAATAATAGACTCATAAAAGCCTGCCAACATTTCACTTTGTCCTCTCTTATATTATACAGAACCAAGACAGGATTATTTTTAATTTCTGTTTTATATTCCTATCTTTCCAAGGATAAGGTTTCAGTATTGTTGCTTTTCCCTGCTAACAACTTTTGCATTTGTTTGTCTGTGTTACCTCTCTTCTACAGTGCAAAATACTTGAGTTCTTAATGAATCTTCAAATATTCCTCCAGGTTTTATTATGAATTGTAGAATTTGGAGACCAAATTATACATATTTATTGGCTATTGTGATTTGATTTTTATTTCTTGATGCATGAAATCAGCTACTGCAGTTTGAAATAATGTTTAAAGGCAAAAGTGGGAAAAATCATGATCTGTGGACCACATTCCCTCCCCAAGTACTTCATTTGGAGCTTTCATCTCACTAAGATTAATTTAATAGAAAATTGGCAGATTTTCAGTCCCACATTCCTTTTTTTCTAAAAAAATAAATAAATAGATGGATCTAGAATGGCCCTGAAAGGTAGAAAGTTCAAGCTCACATTTTCACCCTTAAAGTTGCTCACCATCTCAAAATGGGTCATAGTCATTGCAACGAAATTCATTTATTTTGCTGCCAAAAGTCAGTGGCAATATTAGAATGAATTGGCAATTTTTTATTTTCAGATTCAGTTTGATAACTGAAAAATGTTTGCTGCTTTTCCATTCTTATTTTCCCATTTTTATTTATCATATTATTGAGTCATAAGAAACTCTTTACTTCAACAGAGTGACTACTAACAGTAATCTGTCCTTTGTTTAAGAATTAACATGAAGTGTACTATGGTCCTACTCAGGTACTATGGTCCAACAAATGTTGTGTCAGGACTATTATCCAATATCTCTCTGTTTGCTTATTTTATTGCAACAAATTTAAAAAGAAAAACTGGGACTAATTTTTAACTATGTAGATGAATTTGAGTGTGTGTTGAATATGATTGGGAAGTGAAAGAATAGCTTCTCCTGGCTCCATAATGTAAAATTGTACACTCTACAACAATAAATTGTTAAAATAAATGTAGCTGCACACTATGTTTAGTTTGGTACTAAGTGAGGCAGAACTAAGAAATTAACTTCCACAAAACAGCTCAGAACTGGGGGTGCTTCCATTTTACTGTAGTGCATTCTAAGCTGCAGTGTTTAAATTTATAAAGGGAAAATTAGTGCTGCTTGAAGTGATCCTATTTTATTCTTCATTTTAATGAGAAGGATACGATAACTATTTATTTATTTATTAAGAAAAATTATATGGCCATGCAACTTAATCATGATGACTCTGGGAAGCTTGTAATCACTGTAAAAAAAACTTTTGAATAAAATTGGTGAGATGCCAGTAGTATTTAGGAGATGAGCCTTTCACTGATGATACCCTGTTTTGGGCAATATTGTTTCTTGGAATGTACTGTATGTGTGACCTGGAATATTATATAATTAGATGAGCGTTCCACAGAAATCTTCACTGGCAAACAAAAAAAAAAGGCATGCTTTTGGAGAAGAGCTCCAACTTCTTAGCTAAGAGATTTTTTTTTATTTAACATATATCTCATAAACTTCTTAGAACAAGGGCAATACTGCCTTCCTCCTTTTTTTTAACTGATCAAAGAGATGTCAGCTGGGAACATATGGAAATATGGATTAATTGGAAATTAACAAAAAGTTCTTTATTCAAGCAGAGATTTCAGCCAAATGTTATAGTTTCCCTTTTAGGTAATCATTCTTATTATTTACAGTTACTAAAAAATAGATGGAACTCATAAAAGACTAAGAAAAAAAATCCAATGTGCATGTCATATTTCATAGAATTATTGTGAAGGTACAAAGCTGAAAATGTCAGTGGGAAAACTTAACATCAATTGATAGATACAGTAGAAGTGATGCCCACACTGAGCATGAGGTGCTGTGGTTTAAGTAGATTTTAATGCTCAGTTGGAAATATACTTTGATCTAAGAGAAAAGAACATGGCTTGACTGAGAAAATGTAAGGGAACGATTACTGCAATGCAAATATTTTTTTCTGTCAAAGGAAACCTTAAAATACTGATTGCTTTTTACAATTCATTTTTTGAGAATAAAGGATTCAGATCCATTTATATATACATTTTAATTTACTCATTTCATTGGGTTTGCGTCACATTCATTCTTTAGAAATTAGCTTTTATAGATGAGGTAGGCCAGTAATGCAAAGATGTGTATAATGTAAAGATTAACAGTGCCAAGTTTATATTTTTTTAAACCAAAATGTATTACCGTAAGTAATTTAATATACTGAAAAAATGCAGAGTAGTAAATAGCTAGGAAAAATTTTCAACTAAAAAATAATAAAGTATACCACTGGCTAGCAAACTGCTTATTACAAATAGCTATCTCAACTACTTATGTATTTCTGTATTTACTTATATTCAATATATCACATTATTTATTGGTTACCATGAGAAATGAGGCTTCCATGATTAGGAATGTTTGCTTGGATTATTATTGATAATTCTATAATAAAAATATTTTGTGAGTAGTTAGGTAAGTATTGACATAATGAAGCAAAACAATGGGAATATTAACGTAAAAAGTACAGCTGCTCTTAGATTATATATGAGGGGGGGAGGGGAAATGCAACCAGTGGTGGGATTCAAATAATTTAACAACTGGTTAACCAAGAGCCTTGATGGCACAGAGGTTAGAAGCAGTACTTGTAATTAGTACTTAGCTACCAGCTACCTGCAATTTAGCAAGTTCAAATCCCACCAGGCTCAAGGTTGACTCAGCCTTCCATCCTTCCAACGTAGGTAAAATGAGAACCCAGATTGTGGGGGGCAATATGCTGACATTGTAAACTGCTTAGAGAGGGTTGCAAGCCATGATAGGCAGTATATAAATACAGGCTGTCATGGGAGGTGGGGCCCAACCTGACACTGTGCAAACCGGTTGTTAAATTACCTCTCCCTATCGAAGTGGGTCCTGGGCACTGCGTTGCACTGCAATGGAGAAATGGGCAATGGAGCAGCCAGCACAAGGGAAGGAGGATGAGCAGGGAGAAGAAAGAGGGAAAGTGGCCTTGTCCTTTCCTTGCACCGGCCACTCCATTGCCCGTTTCTCCATTGCAGCGCAGCACAGCACCCAGGATCCACTTTGATAGCGGGCGGTAGGTAATTTAACAAATGGTTCTCCCGAACTGGTGCAAACCAGCTGAATCCCACCACTGAATGTAACCCTCCCACATACACACAAAACTGTAAGCCAGCCTTTTCGATTCGGTGCCTTAAGAATGAAGAACGAGCTTTGCTTCATTTTTTGAGCACTCCAATCTAATTATTACTTTACAAGCTAATATGAGAGTTGCAACAAAAATAACTTTTAAATTTGACAGACTTCCTCATGTAATTCTTGGCTCAGAAATTGTATAATAATGTAATTGTAATGTAATTGTATAAAAATGTAACTATAATAATGTAACTAACTAGATATGATGTATTTTAGAAATTGTAATAAAAGTAATCCTCAAGGTATAAAAGGCCACTGACAGCCAATTAATTATGCTCAAATTTATGACAGCTCCCCCCCAAAGCTACATATGACCCTCTTTCAAAGTTATGATGGATGCAACGGGCCTGCAGTTGTTCACTCTTATAACCCACCACAGAGTCACTGCAGTGTCATCCTGCATCTCTCCCCATTCCACCCTACCGGAAACCTGTAGTGGACTTATCCGCACAGGCCATCATGCCCCACATTACTTTCTGAAACTCTGTGGACCTCAGATTGTGGAAGGAGGCAGCCCATGCGTCCCTGAGTTGTTTGGTGATGATCCAGCTGCAGTAGCCATTTCATGATGCCTGTTTGTGGATGGGACAAAATGGTAGACACCAGAAGAATTGCTTAATATTGCTACCTTAGAAAGGTCTGCACAATGCTACAGAAGCTTCTGAGCATTTGAAGAGAAGAGTATTTGGCCTGGGGGGTGGGAATCAGGCCTAAGACCAGGAAGGACCTGGTGGAAGTGGAAAAAGTATGTTGGGACCAAAGATGCAGGAAGTGGGGCATCAGGCATCTCGGGGATATGGAAGGTCTTGGGAGGTGGGCCTATGCCTGTGCTAGGTCTCCAATGGCCTCCTCCATCCAGGATGCACCCTACATTCCACTTAACTACCTGCACATTCATTTTATGTTTCATTGAAGAGAGCAGAGATGGGAGAGGTCATTAAGTGATACATATCACCTAATGACTGTCGTGACATGTGACAGTAAAAGGCAGGCTCCGTTAGAATCATATCTTTAGAATTATCTGTATTATAAGGCAACTAATAACTTACCTTAAAAAAAACAGAAATCAGCTAAAATTTCTCCTTTTTTTCAAGTTTTATTAGATTTTTATTGTTAAGTATACATCAATATCAACACATGAACAGTGTGGCCCCTGGGTATAATTCATCTTGATACAAACATCAATAATGATAATCATAATAGTTGTTATATTATTCAAACTTATATAATCCTAGTATTAATATACATCCTTTTTTTAAAAAGTAGTTATTCAATATTTCAATATTCCATTTTAATGCCAATGATATTATAAATATACATGGTAATACCATCTTTCAACCTCTGATCTTCTCCATCAAATTATTATTTGTATTATGTTATATAAAAATTATATCTGCTAATATTCCCCCTATTTCTTATTTCTACCTCTATTCTAACTTCTAATCAGGTCACCATTGCTAATCCTAA
>JANHJO010006368.1:258902-270164 GCA_032468235.1 Pseudoxyrhopus heterurus | reverse complement strand
CATTTATTCAAAGCTGAGCTTACACAAATCACAATTCTTTATATCTCATAAATAATCAGTCAAATCCATTTAAATAGACCAGCGGGTTATCCAAACCTCCTCAAATCACTTTTATGAATTCAATCATATAACATAACATTCAGGGGTCTTTTAATTAAAAATCTTATTTAAATATTAAAGTCTCCAATGATCTTAGGGTAGATGAATGCAATCCAATAAGTGTTTTCACAATCCTTCAAATGGGTATTCCCAGGCTTGTATATTTTTTCTCTCATCAGCAGATGGCGCTCTCTACTTCACAATGTTGTTACTGGGAAGTCTGATTTTAATTATTTTAAATTATAATTCAAGTGAAAAAGCAGTTAATTTTTTAAATCCATAGTTCCAGCATTTTAAAATAACTTCTCAATACCACTTCTCTTCTCACCCTCTTCTCACTTTGAGAGTCTAATTTTCTGTATTTTTAAAGAATAAATTTTTCCCTCTCTCTTTAAATCTTCTCCTTCCAGTTTAATCACTTTTCAAAATGCTTGTTCACCATTTAACAAACAATTCTAAGTAGATAGTTCCTCTGAATTTCTTTGGGGTCAAATTTTAACTGGAAAACATCCTGTCATCCAGTTTACACTGTTCATCAAAGTCTGCTCCTGCACTGTGCTTAGATAGTCATTGACTGTCCCAGTTTCATGGCAGCCATCTTTAGACTGCCTCTTCTCCTTGTCGTGGCATAGAGGGAAAAAAGCCCCAGGGTTCAGCAGGAGAGTTGTGATCTCTCCTGCGACCTCTCAGAGCGTCCCTCCTTAGCTTCGCCGCCCCTACAAGGTGGCTTTGGCTCCTTTCGGAGCCCACAAACAGGGAGAAGCCAGTACAGGAATGGAGAGCTACGTTCCCTGTGACTCTGTTCCCTGTGACTTGCCATGAAGCCCCACCGCTCCCTTTGAAACTCTTGTTGAATGCCTTTGTTTTGGCTTCTGCCTGGCATCAGGAACTAGAGCACCCCTCTTGCCAGCTCCTTAGAACTCCCGGTGGAATTTAGAAGATGTGTGTGGGTTTTTGTTATTGAAGAAGTGCTGGGTACTGTATACTTGGACTTGGGCAGATCAATAAAGACCTTTTAACCTACTGCTGTGTGTTTGTGTGTGTAAACAGAACAGCAAAGTCATTGGGTTTCATAACAAAAAAATTAGACTGCACATATGCAGTTTGAACAAAGACTATCATTGACCTCTCATTCCAATTGCTGATTAAAGCCTCACTCAAGCCAGGCATCAGAGTCTCAATGTTCTTGAGTCTGTTCTGAAATGCACCTTGATCCTTTAGGCCCTAAGGCAGACTGGTCAAATAGATGATCCTGCCTGCCTGTGGTGGAAGACAGCTACAGTAAACTCCAGATTAACAGGGAATAAATTACCCCCTGCAAAAAACTGATATGATCACCCAACTCCAGATCACATTACCAGTATCCCAGGATGATAATTGGATTTAACATGTTCCCCTTTCTTATAATGAGTTGCTTCCTAAATAACTTGGGTCAGATCTACAGTTGCTATGAATGCCCAGACTGCTTCAAGTCTGAGCCTGGGGAAGCCAGGTTGAAGTTGCATGACAACATAAGGTTGGATAATTCCACTGTCAATTCAATCATACCACTGAGCAGCACAACAGGGAAGCTGCTCTGTAGAAGAAACATTGGTACAATAACAGTAATCCCAACTGATCCCTAACATACAAAGTCACAAGTAGAATCCAAATATATGTGAAGCATTGCTCCAATAACTTCCACGGTTTGATGCACCTGCCCTGCACCTACCCTGGCAATACAGTTGGTGCAAAGCTCAAATGGACAAGTGCAGAGAAAGGACATGTAATAAAATGTGTGAATAAACTTGGGAAATGAGAATTAGAGATGTAGTTTAGGAAACAATTAGATCAGAGAGGCAGGAATTCCCAATGGATTGATAGGGAAAATTCTGCCCTAATTGTTCAAACAGTTAAAAATGGCACGAGGAAGTATGTACTACAAACTTGCAAGATACTGTTAAAGTAGATTTACAATAAAGTAAAATTAGCCCATCTAGTCATGTTTCCTCTCTGGGAAAAGTTTTACATGGGAATGCTGACTTCAATCTACTTCCTCATACATGCCCTGGAAATAAAGCTGTTGAGATATGAGGGGTACATTCCAGGTCCCTGTCCTAAAATATTGCAGTCTAGTGGAATGTATGCCTTTTCCATGGTTGGCAATACATTCTTCAACTATCCATCCTGGCTTTAAAACTTAGCTCTTTACCCAGCCACAATGGTAGAGTGGGTGAATTGCCAGAGAGTTGTAGACTCACACTGGGAAATTGATTGTGGTGCCTTGTTTTTAAGTTTTATATGCCTTAATCGTTTTTATAGCTTGATTGTTGTGAGCCATCAAGAATTATTTAATATGGGTACCATACAAATATTTTCAAATGAAATGGTAAATAATGGCCAGCAAGGTTTCAAGATGGAAGATTTATTGCCAAACCCAAGTGTTAGACTTTATATCTAATTAATAATAGATCTCTCTCACACACAGACACACACAAATACAATGAATAGCCTCTCCTATAAAATATTGGTAATTTTTACAACTTAGAATAAAATTTACAAAGTCAAATATTTTGCTAATGTTATGATAAATGTTCAAGCTTTTTAACAGATTTACCAATTTTATCATATAGTTTTCTAGCTTTATCATCAGAATAGTTATTAGTGTAATACAGTATCTGATACTGAGACACTCTAAAGAGTTTTGAATAAAATTTAGTTTTAATGAAATATATTAACATATAAATGTGTAAAAGTAGCCATCTTATATATGTGACAATATGGAATGAACAATAATATTAATTGTGCTATAGTATTAGTAATCTCATCTTTTTGGTTAAGGATGAATAAATTACTAGCATTTAGTATGTAAATTACCAAATTACATTTGCAAAAATGGGTCAGGTTATAGATGTAAATGAGGCCTAAAATGTCTCATTAGGTTTTCAATTGCCTTTTTTTGTTTTGTTTTCTTTCCTAAGCATTATAAATCTTGTAAGCTTTTGAGGTAATTTTCTTGCTTCACTAAGTTGCTACAGTTTCCTCCCCGATAATAAATGAACCAAAGGCTTTACAACTCTAATTTGATCTCAAAAAATAATTCAAAAACTGAATAAAAGCACTAAAGTCATTTTATAGGAAAAAAATGCTGTTATTCTCCTGCCCTTCCAAAAGTTTTTTGAATGAGTAGAAAGTACTTATCATTCCTCCTCTCTCCTCATCTATATCAATAGATAAATCTTCAGTCACATGAAGAGGGAAACAGAAATACGTAGTAGTATACTTCTGCACCTTAGATTGAACTACACTATCATACTGAACTATATCAGATGATATTCATGCATTTGCTCTTGTATTTTCAGTTAAAAATCCCTCCAACATTCTTCTACCATTTATTTTAATATTATTCGAATGGCACAAGGAAATAAATAAACTCAGTCACAGATGCCTTAATAGATATATGCATACGTTACCATAGCTTAGTGGTGCCAGATGCAATACATTATCTTATGTTGTTTGTGTTGAACAACCTAGCAGCTTGCCATGCATCATATAAGAAGAGAACAAAAATATATTTTATTTATTAATTTCCAGAGCAATGAAAAAAATGTTATTGGAAAAACTGAAAGACTATGTGTAAAAAGCCAGGATATTTCACTTTCCTTTAGACCAAGATTTCAACCCAGGCTGAATATTTCGGATTCATGTTGAGTTCTTACAACTGCCCCAGATGAATGTCTATGTTATATTTGGATAGAAATAGGAACCTGCAGCAGTTGATAGTTAAATTTTCTAATTTGCTGGGATACAAATATAAGTAGAACACCATTCTGTTTTCTGTGAATGTGACAGGGATAATGAGGTTTGGCATGAAATTAGATATATTTTAGTTATACGGAGCACATAATTATAATAGTTATTTATAACATCTAACAAGATGTTTGTTTTACATAATCTGTAATATTCATAGGAAAAAGCTGTTAATATTTTCATTTTTGGGGTTGGGAAATAAAAATAGAAGCTAATAATCTTTGTTAGTACTTGTGGCAGGAGAAAGCTTATGAAACACTATAAAAACATGGATTTATATTGGCAAGCTAATTAAATCTATCTAAATGTATTGCGTTACATACTGTTTATAAATCACCCCAGAAGTCCTTTGTTGAACAATTTAAGGAGGAAGCACTAGAGCAAGAATAAAATTCAAATGGTTCTAGTTAATTTGCATTACAATGGGATTTTATATACATTTATTACATGATACTATCCATGCATGAACAATTGAAGGATTTTTAAAAGAATGCTGCTTAACAACAATACTTAGTAATATATTATATCAATTACAGTCAGTTTATATTATTTATGATAAAACTCAGAAATGTACTTATTTATATTATTTCTAAGTACTAAGAAAAGAAATCTAATATATCTTCTAAAATATGACATTATACTAAGATTTCTGTTACTAAATTTTTGCTAAGTCAGTTTTTTAAAAATATTATGAAATGTATGACTTTTCAGTGCTTATAACTATATATAACATATTTTGATGTTTAATAAATCATGACTTATCATGACAGCAATGAGCTGCAGTTCAACCTTTGGCTTTGTCTGTAGATATCAAACAATGCATTTGTCCAGGCAAGCAAGCAAGCAAGCAAGCAAGCAAGCAAGTATATAAATAAATGTACAGTGTACTGTGGATCAGGAAGTGTAGGTTTCATTGGGTAACTGCAAAATTTAATTCCCACAGGCAAATTTTATGTAACTTATTTGGATTTCAATGAAATTTATTCATTGAAATTGATTTTATATGAACACACAGACTGAAGTTTATTTTCATCAGAGGTTTTGCATTCTCTACCATTAAATATTTTTAGTGGCAATCAACATGATGCCATTACTATTGCAAGCAGAAACATTATACAAGCACATAATATGAAACTATAAATGAATTAGAAAAAGAGTTAAGGGCATTTTACTTATTAAATAAAAGTATTTCATCACTGAAATCATTTTGATCACTCTTTATAATTTACGACTGTGAATTGGTTGAAATTGATGTATCATGACAAATCTACTTTGTGAAACTAAACAATTAAAAGACAGGCAACATCAGTATCAGAAGCCAATTTGTTCTAAGTTATTAGACAAGGATAAATGGCTATTTCTGCAAATGGTTTATGGATACTACCCAAAGCAAAGATAGAAGAAGAATATGGAGAAGAAATTAAAGTTGAAAATCACAACCTTAAGATTAAAAAAAATAGAGAAGTCACATAAATGGTCATTAAAAACACGGAGAAAGAATAAAGAATTGAAACACCACAGCAAATTTATAATATCTTGTACATTTCTAATTGTTTTAAACACAAAGCAATTTTAAAAAATTCAATAATGTTCTATTCATGGATTGTAAATGTAGAATTAGTAATTTAGCATTCCTGATGGGCAACAGGGTTGGGAAAGACATTCTAAAATATTTAGTTGCCTAAAAGAGTGAGCAAGAATCCCATATATTGTGAAATGGATAGAGTAAGAACTTTTCAATTTTTTCCATTTGGTATTTTATAGGAGTTTATTTGGTTTTATAAATTACTATTTCAGAAATTACTATATAAATTTTTTGTGTTTTCACTTTCATATGGCAGAAAAACAAAATTAAGGTATGAAAAAGTATACATTTACAAAATGTTAGTTTGGTAATTTGAGCCACAAACTGATGGTTATCATCTATCATGTTTCACTTATTTAAATAGTAGTCAAATATGTTTCTTACAATTTTTATTGTAGATTTAAATTGAATATGAACATATACAGTATTTATTTTTATTTATTTAAATTATTTAATTTATTTACATATAAAATATACTTTAGATTTAAAAAAACACTAAATATAATGAATTCCTACTGACTATAGTATTATTATTAGTCCTCTGAGGCACTATTTACACCTTTATTTTTGTTTGTACTCTTTGCAATCGTATTTAACTAAGAAAATTACCCATGCTGATAGAAAGCAATGTCAGTGACGAATGAGGGCATCAAATGCTTTCCATTTATATGAATGATTACAACCTATCAAGGAGTACAATGACTAGAACATCCATGTAAAAGGGCATTGTGGTACTTCAGAATGATTCTTCAAAAGAAGCTTTAGATTTTGTGAAAATATAAATGTTGCATTTTTGTACAGGTACATCTTTGGCATGGCTGGTTTACAGTGTTGCAGATCTACCTACTTTTGTATTCAGTGCCCTCCTAAAAATATTTGGAGACTGAATCTCAAAGACTTGCAAAACTCCAATACATAAAAAAATATTTGGCTCCACAGTAATGACTGTATTCAAATGATATAGTATCAAATGATATCAAATGAAGTATTTGTATAACAATATACACCAATACAAATTAAGATTACTTTCAAGTAGGCTGAAGTATAGGGACAAAACATTATCATTGTATTTTAGATTGTTGCTGAAAATACCCATAATTTTGTGACACAAACTTGAGAAACATATGTAAATCTTATAAATGCATGGTTCACACATTCTGCATAACTATTTTGTAATTTCATATGTAACTAATTAATTAACCGCTAATTAATACTTTCAACCCTTGATGACAAAATGTTTCTTACTTACAGTATATAGCTTTCAGAAACAGCAGAATGAATATTAATTAGAACCATATGCTGAGAGTGAACAAGGTGTAAGTTAAATCAATTCTGCCTTTTCTCCTAATCTACACCTGTTTAATTATTATCATAAGCAGTGCTAAATATTATTACATTTAAGCATATGTTTTATTCTAGCCCATGAAAATTAGACATGCATATTTAGGTTTTGGTCTGCCATCCATAGATGAATCCAATTCCTAAGATAACAGTGAGGAGCCAGTAATTGTCATGGCACATAGCCATTGCGGAAATAGTTATTAAGACACAGTGAGAAATGGACAGAGACGAGAAAAGGACATAAATGATGTAAAGCTAATTGCTCTAAAGTTGTTTTAACATGACCAAAGAACAATTTTAACAAGAAAGAAGAACAGCAAAGGACTTGCAACGTGGATTTACATGTCATCTTAATTGCCATAATTAGGAAACTTTGGTCAGAGAGAAACATCACTGGTAGCTTTGATGGAATTCTGCTTTACAACTATCTGTTTTATATGAAAATTATCTTACAAAAACTATTACTGCTAAAGGTACTTGCTTATATTTATGGGTACACAAATGCACATACAGAGAAGGAGCAAAGAAACAAGCAGATGCCCTTTAACGGACGCCATCTGAACTTGAAGATTTAATTGCTTCTTCAGATTTTTAAGAAAAACCTTAATATATTTGTCAGATTTATCGGATTGCCCAATGGATGTTCAAATAAAAAGTCTTCTTATAATGGTGGCTTAGGTCTAGATAGAAAGTTAAACTTTAAATATGTCCATGTGCCACTAAGTTTATTTTTCCAAACTCTCCATTTAAAAATAACTGTAGATATATTTGTACTTGGTTATTGCAAAAAGACAATTTTGCATTTTTGTAAAGATATGTACATGGCAGATTCCAAAGGCTGGCTTAATCAATTCTTAACCATTGTATTATCAATCAACAGAAGGGAAAGGTAGGTAAATTATATATACATTGCTTCTTCCCTTTTAATATAGTATATTAAAATGTTAACTGAAAATTACAGATTAATGTGAACTAATTAAGGCAAATAGGCTTATACATTAGTATGTTCCAATCTTACAATTCAAGAATTTTGAAGAACAAAGTCAAAGTTAGCTGATCATTTTGCCATAAATTTAATCTGTTTAAATAAGCAAAACTTGGCTTTCTTGATTCAGCTTCTGAATAGCAAACCTAATGGAATCCAAAGCACATAAAACATTTTTCTGCAAATGGAACAATTCTTCCTTTCACTTTCATGTTCAATGACCTTGTGGTTCAAGAGTTCATAATAGTAGAAAGGACTGCCTCACTGTTTGGATCCTCTAGACCAGGAGTGTCAAACTCACATCGTCACGGCGGTGTCATGTGATGTATGAGGACTTTTTTCCCCTTCGCTAAACTGGGCATGGCCGTGGCCAGTGTGTGACGCATCCAGCCCGTGGGCAGGGAGTTTGACAGCCCTGCTCTAGACGTTCTAAGTTTGTAGGGGTACATTCTATAAGGAATATTGTACTTACATTTTTTCAACTGTAAAATTAATATTGTCTTTCTCAATAAATAAGAATATGATAGAATAGATAGAAACTTTTACTACTTAATCTTCTTTTGGGGGTCTTGAACAAAAATGTTTTGCTCAGAATCTTTTATTTCCCCAGTGCAGCTCTTAATAGGAATGTTCCTAAACTACTCCTGCTACTGCTTCATTTTTTAAGTGATAGGACAATTTTAATTATTTTATTTAATTGCTAAAGGTTAGTTTAAGCAGTCAGTTCAGCTAAAATATAATTTGCAATATAGGAAGTCCTGTTGTTGTTAAAAATGTCATTGAAACTTTTCACATAAATACATTATAATATAGACTTCAATGATTTCAAATAGATTTAGGCATTCCAAGATCATATTTTCAATATGACATGATGCATAGTATTTCTGAAGCTTCTTTTAAAAAGACATTGCCTGAGGAAGTAAAATTGAGTCACTTTACACATAGGTATATATTTTATGATTGTCAGGTGAAAACTTTTCAGGATTAATGCTTTATAATTCTCACTTGGCTGATGCTTAGAGCTTCAAAGTGTAGTAGAACATTTCAAATTTTTTGTGGCCCATGAGAAAACCCCTTTTTCTTTTATTGAAAGTAGCTGTCATTTTGGGACCTTGCATTTATACAATTATTACAGATTTTATGAGAATTAAAAGTATGCACAAGGCATAAGACTTCCTATGGCAAATATGGCCTATTCTATAATGCAGTACCAAAATCAATGAAATTTTTAGGCACATGACTTTTTTCCTATATATAGTTCATGTGATTTGAAAAGACAAACAATGTGAAGTATGTTAATTATTCTAGAAAACTGTTGTTAAGGAATACTGAATACTGAATATATATTTCAATATTCCTTAACAACAGTTTTCTATTATAATAAACATATTTCACATTGTTCGTCTTTTCAAATCATATGAACTAAAATAACCTATGGTCAATATATATTTCCAGGCATGGATTTTACAACACTTTTAATTTTGATTTTACAGTGGTAAACCATGAATGTAGAGCTTACTTAAGTAAAAATAAAATGTTTGTTTCCCCCCCGCCCCAGTTATCTATTACTTCAAGAGAAATATTAGCACCACTCTGAATTTGTATGAAGCTGGCCCCCTTTGGCAACTAAAACAGCTCTTTGAACCACAGAACAGATATAATGAAAATTGGTTCCATTAAATGCAGCTGGCAAATTACAAACTGAGAAATTAATGCACCATACCGTGACTCTAAAGTCCAGAATGACTCAAGGTGTGGTTGCCAGATGTAAATGCTTCTTTTTCCCTTCAGTACAAACAGTTCAATGTTGCCACTATATTCTATTCAGAAACTACATTTAATAATGAAATAAAATTCTAATATTTGACCAGTATAATCTAAATATACTGTATCTCCACAAAACAAGTGCTGTTGAGGCTTGTAAAAGAAACTGATCAATGGAAAAATTATTACCACCTGATACACTTCTTAAATACACAATTCCAGCTGCATTCGACTTATATATATTTTACTGACATTCAACTTTCACTCCCATATAACAAATTGGTCAGCAGCCCAGTCATATAATACAACTACTTCTTTTGACATACATCAGTTTCTCAAAACAGACTATATAATAGTCAGTACCTGTAGCATTGGTTGACCAAACAATGTCTTGTGGTTCTACCTTGACTTCAGAACCCACAATCGGTTCATCTCAAATAGAACAAGTCCTCTGTTCACACACGCACACACAAAAGGCAATGTAGTCTACATAAGACTGTCTTAAAGACCACTTGGAAACTTAAACTTTTAGAAAATGCAGCAATATGGGTAGTGAAAGGCATGGCTTAAGATGCCCAAGTAACATTTCTGTTTCACAAGCAGTACTGATTGGCAGTATGTTTCCTGGTGTAATTCAAGGTGTTGGCTATCATCTATAAGGCCCTTTGATGTAGGTTATTTGAGTACTGCCTATTTGTCCAGCTGATAGACTTGCCACTCTCTGGGTTTCTTCTATTCTGCAACCAGCAAGAAAGTATGTCTTGGGAGCCCCACTCCTTTCCCTTCATATGTTATGGCAACATTCATGACCCCTTCTGATCTCGCAAATATATCAACTAGAACTTTATCCTATAGAAGGAACAGAATGATTGGAATGTATGTCTGTTTAGCATAACACATTATATATTACTTGATTACAGGATATTTATCTTGGATTGCAAATATTATTAAACATTGACAAATACATTTTATGAACATTATAAAATCCACAACAAATGCCTAATTCTATTGCATTTACACTATAATAATTTATATATAGCATTTGGTGATTTGATACCTGTTTCTGAATAGAAAATAAATTAGGAGCAATTAATATAATCCTAGATATCATATCTCATTTAACATCCTCAGTGAAATACATCTTAAGAGGTAAACAGCTTCATCTGATTTTAAATGTTAATATCCCAAATTGGAGTAAACAGTGATGTTTTCTTGCAAACTTATTTATGAATTTGCATAGTAAGTGTGTTGTTGTTTTTTTGCATTCCCTCAGATGTCTAAGTCTTTATTTTGATTCATGCAGATAATATTATCTTTTGTCATTTAGTTGGATGGAAAAGTGTTGGTTGCAAAAAAGCTGCACATGTTTGGACAGCATTGCAGAAACAAAATCTTAACATTAACTGCTGAAATGAAAATTGTGATTTTTGAAAAATAACTTCAAAAGTCTGTGATTTTTATCAAAGAACAAAGTAACGTTTTAAATAACTGGACTTTTGTTTGAGTGTGATAAAGTCTTGGATGCTCTCAGAAGATTATATTGAATGGCAGTAATAAAAATAATAGCAATAGCACTTAAACTTATATACCACTTCACAGTGCTCTACAGCCCTTTCTAAGTGGTTTACAGAGTCAGCATATTGGTCCCAACAATCTGGGTCCTCATTTTACTGACCTTGGAAGGAGTCAACTTTGAGCC